>CANSZD010000173.1:177500-245000 GCA_947648045.1 Beta corolliflora
CATGTATTGGTGCCATTGTTTAGAAACACTTTGACTAAAATCAACCTGTATCCTTCTATCATCAATTAATGTGCCATCCATAGTAAAGTAAGCTCGTTCGCAAGCATCTTTATTCTCAAACTCAATGAAACCATAGCCCAAACTATCCCCAGTTTTGTAATCATGGATAATATCAGCATATTTCACTGTCCCAAAGCGTGAAAATATTATATGCAAGTCCTCGTCCTCAGTAACATAATTAAGATTACGCACAAACAACACATTCTCTGGAGGCTTTAAACCAGCATCTGGGATGTCGCCAATAATTTCAAGAACAACAGCTCTCGAGTGCGCTTCCTTGGTACGAATAACTTCCTCGTCATCTTCAAGCCTCGCAGTCGTATCATCATCAACCTCCGCTTTCGGAACATTAATCAAATTACCCACACCCGTCTCTACCATTACTGACATCTTGATCAACCAATCTAATCGCGAATCTGATTAATAAAACACTAAATACTTGCCCAACCAGCGATCCTCACTTTGCCTTTATTTCGGCAATTGTTGCAGAAGGTTTCGACATCTAATATCTTTAATGAAATAATGTAAAGAGTAGAAGAACTGGTTTCCCATTAATATTAAGGCAAAAAATATAAATAGAAAAGAGTCCTTGGTGCACAAGTAAGTCTACTCTTGTTAGGAAACAGGCCGAACTACAATCTAATCTAATCTAATCTATTACTTTCTACTTGTTTTTGGACCCATGCTAATTGCACCGAAATTGTTTTGAATCTTAATTATCTTTCATTACATATTAGTAAAAATTATAACTATTGAATATTAATGAGTACTCATTGAGAAGAATCAAACAATACCCCGCATGACTATATTTTTTCTTATATATTCAGAAGAATATAGAAAATTCTCTCTAATTGTGAATAGTATGAAGATTCAAAATGAGGAAACTATAAAAATATAGGAGTATAATTATATTATTAAATGTATAGTTATTGTTATTATGCATAATAAATTGTGAGATAATAAATTTTTTATTCTATGATATTAACCAAAAATTTTAGTGTCGAAATATATAAATAATTTATGATTTGTATTTATATTAGTATTTCTCCAAAGTATTAACTATATTGGAAATGATATCTTCATGCTATTTAAAAGGATATATCCACCTTCGCTTGTCTCTCTCTTCGTTGGTGGGACGATCTTGCCGCCACGATGATGAGTGTTGCCCTAGTTGATAGTTCTTCATCGACTCCGACCACAACCGTTGTCATCGTTTAAGCTCCTCCGCCACCGATGGCTTGCTCCTTGGAAGCTTGTTTTAGGCGTTTTCTTCGCCAGAACTGCTCTCTTCGACACCATGGTGGACCATCCTTGCCCCTGATGATGTGCTTCGTCTAGTCGCCGCTTCGCTGTCATCTGCTTCCACCGCTGTCGGGTGATGGTCGGGTAGCTTCCCATCCTTTCCCCTTTGTGTTCAAGCTCGGTCCTATACCGGTCCAAAATGGGACTCAGATTAGGGCCTCACATTTAAATAGAGGTGTCAAAAACTGGGCCAACCCACGGGTGAACCCGCATCCGACCCAGACCCAACCTGTTCCGAGCCGAGAGTGGAAGGTTGAAAAGTCGACCCATTCCGACCCAACATCTACCCGTGCCCAATTGGACCCATGGAATTGGAAACCCAAACCGAACTGGGCCGACCCAGTTGGATCCGTGCCCAGTTGGACCCATGAAGAACGACCCAAACCCAACCTGTTTCCGACCCAAAACTAACCCGCACCCAACTTCATCTGACAATGACTTAGTTAAACCCACCCATTTTACCATCCGACCCAGTTACAACTCGACCCAGTTACCACCCGACCCAAATCCATTCCGACCCAATACAACACAACCTAAAACCATCCCGACCCAACCATAACATGTTATATTTTTCTTTTGTATAACACTATAATTACACTTTTTTTCCCCATGAGTCATGACTTATCTTTTATACTTTTAAATTGAGTTTTGACTTTTAATAATCCACAAGTTGTAGATTAAAATTCCAAAAAGTTTGGTCTTTGATGATTATATTTATATGATTTAATTAAGAAGTAGCATTTAAAGAATTAAAGGCATGTAAATTGTAATTGAGTAATTGTAAGTGTTTGAGTCGTTTGCAAGAATTGCAACTTTACATATAGTTTATTAAAAATTACAATATTACATCATTTGCGACGGCATGACGTATACATCAAAATCATATATGCTTTTTTTTTTGGCCCATCCATGGTATTTCCTATCTCCCACACTGGGGTACGGCCGTTCAAATCTTGGTGGAAGTAAAATTTCAATATTGTTGGGGGGAGGGGGTGTGGGTTTTTTCTGATGAAATCGAATTATCTTACCACGGGTTCCCGAAAGGGGGCCCAAAGAAAAAAAAAACAACAATATTAATAAACAAGAATTCTTGCTTGCTCTATTCATCATGTCAAGAAAAATATTCGCTACATTTAGTTTTTATCCAAAAACAATTTCTCTCAAAGCATCAATTTCTTCCAACAATGTCTTAAAAATAAAGTTTATATAATCTAATGCTATCTACTAAAACTAAAATTCTAAACAATTTGACCGCCGTTGTCTTGAAGCTTTCAAATGCGGTGGTTCATTCCTTGTGTGTAGGGGGGAGTGGGGCAGCAACACGTACCCTTCAACCAACTGAATAAGATTTAGTTGCTTCTCTTTGGAGCTTCTGACATCAAAGAAATCATCAACCACAGTAGTCAGAATTTCAATCATTCATAGATAATTCATGCCAAAGTCTAGGAAATAAGAGGGTAAGATGGGTGAAAAAAACATACTGGGATCAAGTTCAGTGATCATGGCAGCGCCATTGAAGTAGCAATTGCCACCTTGATTCTTAAACTTTTGGTAGTAACTGTTGAACACAAAATCAGTAATATTGTTGGCCCACATCATCGTTTGAAAATGCAGTAAAAACTTTCAATGCTGTAAAAATTCTCAAACTGGAAAGACGCATGAAGTCAAAGTAAAAAAAAGTTGTAATTGCACATGACTTGACAAGCCTCTGGCTTGTGCAGATTGAAAATAGTATTGAACTAAGGCAGTAAACTATCAGAGATAAACCAATTATAAAAAAAAGGAAAAGCCCTATATTTTTATAAAGGTTAGCCAAGGGGGATGATCGAGCTCCGTACAGTAAGATGTAGTCATAGTGTTTTTGATTCAAAAATCTGATTCCATACTTTTAGGTAACAGGCTAAGAGCAATCTTGATCATACCATTCACACCCACAGGATAAGTACTTCTAGGATCACTACAAACTACTGACATAGTTACCTTAGATGATGTCGAGAATGTACTCCATACCATTGTCATTTCAACTTAGAAATCAACAAAACATTGATGATGTTCAGTCTGCATCTAAATACTCCCATACACCATTATTGAAGGTCAGGAAGCAATCCAGCAAATAAAAGAGATTTAACATATTAAAGTTCCACATCTATGAAAATTTCATCAATTGCATCAAGCAACCATTGTAGTCAGAACCAAACATATACCATCAAATGCCAACATCCGAACACATGCATAGGCACATTGGCACAAAAAGAACACATACTTCTAAAACATAGAATCAAACAAACTGGATTAGAACAATTACCGTGTTCTGTCCAAGAGGAGCTCTCAAAGCCAACTGATCAAAAGTGATGCACTCGCCACCGGCCTTCTCGATACGAGCCCTAGCGGTTTCAGTAAACCTCAAAGCACAAACCTTCATCGTAGGCACTTCATAAACCCTAATATCATATGTAATAGTTCCCACCAAAACAGCAATCCTTCCATCCTATAGCATCCAACATTTCATTCAAACAACCAACCAAACCAAATCAATTCAATCAAAACTTGTTACCTTTTTTTTGTTTTTTGCTTTTTTTTTTTTGCTTTTTTCTTCAGATCCTCGCAGCGGGCGCACGGCAACACGAGCGAGTTTCTAGGGTTCCGACGAGGGGTGAGTGAGAATGCCTTGATTTCCGACGAGGGAGAGTGAGAGAACACAAGTGCTGAGATTGGGGTTCCGATTTGAAAAGAGGGAAAATGAGGGGAAAATCCGACGAGAGTAAAAGCTTAGGATTCCGACGAGGGGTGAGTGAGAGACTTTGAGAGAGAGAGAGGGGGGCTGAGTTTAGGGTTCTGATTTGAAAAGAGGGAAAATGAGGGGAAAATCCGAAAATGAGGGCGTTTTTAGGTTAGGGTTTTTAGGGGATTTAGGGTCGCTGGATGAAAATATTGAATGACTCAGATCAGATTTAAGGTTAGTGAGAGAAATGAAGGGATTAGATTTGTTCTTCTCTAATCAATGGTTTCAATTTATGATCCATGACTTTTTTTTTTGGACCAATGAGCATTGAGAGTGAACAAGCACATGGATTGAAAAATATCAATGGTTCAATTTTGATCTTTCTCAAATCAATGGTCTTAAGTATTCTAAATTTGTAATTCTAGTATTGATTTGTTTAGTAATCTTCTTAACTTTCTAAACTAGTATTATTGTTAGAAATTAATAAAAATTATAAACTTTAGAAGTTTAATTAGTATTATTAATTTTAAACAAGTTGGAAGATTCATGTAAAGATGATTTTGAATTATGTGAAACTGTTAAGCCAAACCTGTAATAGCGTAGCGGTCAACAAGTTATTCGTTAATAAGTATGACTAATATGTTATCACTTTATCAGTTATTAATAAAAATTATAAACTTATTGTGTTATCTTTGTATTATGACTAATATGTTATCACTTTATCAGTTATTCGTTAATAAGGATTTGTATTTCAGTATTTTTGTATTTACTAGTTATTACTTAGTACCAATTAACAACTAACAAAGTAACAAGTTAGTGAAGTTAGTGAATAGTGATTAACAAAGTAACAAATTAGAATTATAGCAAGAACTGAAACCGAACAAGTTGATTTGAGTCATCGACCTATGTGTGTTTTGATCGTTAATGTATCAATCATTAATCAATATTCACTAATATGTTATCACTTTATCAGTTATTCATTAATAAGTAACTTATATCTAATATACTAATCTCATATATTCATTTCTTAATTTCTAATTATTTAATTCAACTCATCTTTTAACTCTTTTTGTTGTTATATAGTGACTCAGTGAGAGTGAGTAAGTCACTAACTAACTAAATGTCTAAGTTTATTGACTCTAATCAATAATCGGTATGGACTTATGGTTGTTACATGTTAGTTGTCACAAAGAAGTGAAGAACCTAAGTATTAAGTGTCGATTATCGAATGTCCAAACTCCAAACTAGTAGTACCAACTCCAAGTCTTAATCATGTATTCATGTGATGATTTGGTGATTGATCATTATACTTTAATGATTAAATTTAATAACTTTAAATCTTTAATGTGCATGTACAATGTAATAATGCAAATATGCAATAACCCAATAGGCAATAGCTAATAATATAAGTCTTAGTTTAGTTACTTTTTAAAATAGTAATATAAGTATCAATGTATTATCACAATGAGTCAATGACCAATCACATGTTAATTGTTATAACTTCCGACTTCGTAACTTAATATATATGAAAACGCCAAAACGACAATTGTAAAAATTAGACTCTCTAAGAGTCCAAGTCCACCTGAAAGACGGCTCGAGCCAAAGAAACTCCACCTGATGCTGATTTGTTCTGACCTAAGTTATTCCGAAAGCCAGCTTAAGCCGACACAATCGCACCCTATGATGCCTTGTTCCGAGAGCCGATTTGTTTTGACCCAAGTCATTCCGAGAGCCGATTTTTCCAACCCAAGTCATTCCGAGAGCCGATTTGTTCCGACCCAAGTCAATAAAGCGCCGGCTTGAGCCTACCCAATTCCTTTCGAGAGCCGATTTATTCCGACCCAAGTCATTCCGAGACCGATTTGTTCCGACCCAAGTCATTCCGAGAGCCGATTTAGTTCGACCCAAGTCCAGCCGAGAGCCGAGTTGGGCCGACTTCACCCTATTCCATTCCGACCCAAATTCACCCAACCCAGCCACCAGCCGACCCAGTTTGACTCAACCCAGTTCCGTGAGCTCCCTCACCCAGTTGGACCCGACCCAAGTCCACCCAGACCCACCCAGTTCCGACCCATGACACACTCTCACCCAGATTATTCCGACCCAAATCATTCCGACCCAGGTTGGGTCAACCCAAACCCACCTAGTAACCTAGTTTGACACCTCTACATTTAAATGGGGCCCCAAATTTTGAAAAAGAACTTACTTCTCTCTCTTCACTGCACTTCTCTGTTCTCTCTCTCTCCTTACTGAATCACGCTCAACTCCTTAAAAAAAAAAGAAATCACACTCAACTGCTCAAGTACTATACTTCTCTCTCTCTGCTTACTTTTTCCCCCTAAACCTTTGAACTTTCTATCTCTCTCCTTACCTCTTTCTCTCTCCCTCCCTCTAAGTTATATTATGAACTACTTTTATGAAGCTACTAAAAATCACATCACCAATTTCGGTGAAAATAAAAATATTATTGTTTTAATAGAGAGAAGGAGTGCAAGAGAGGATGCACAGAATCCGGCGAACACCAATTTCCGACGAACACCAATTTCCGACGAACACCAATTTTCGGTAACGATAACGAAAACGTGTGAATCCGGGTTTGATGGCCACTACAAGAAAATGCGAAATCAACGACCGCTTTAAGCGGTCGTTGATTAAGAAAAAGCCGTCGCTGAAATAGTCAACGACGGTCAACGGTCGTTGAAACGATGGTCGCTGATTTAGGAATCAACGACTGCCAGGCCGTCGGTGTGGATTTCAACGACGGTTTATTAACCATTCACCGATCGTTTCAAAAACCGTCGTTGAATTAATTTTACCTACTGTTTTGAGCTGTCGTTGAATCAACGACTGTTTCAACCGGTCGTTGATTCAACGACGGCTTTAAACCGTCGTTGCGTCACCTACCGTTTTAAACTGTCGCTGAATCAACGACGGTGCTAAACCGTCGCTAATTTTGTTCAACAGTCGTTAACTTTAAAGTCCATGGCAACATCCCATTCGTTTACAGCGACTGCCTAGCCGTCGTTGTCCAATATTTAGCCGTCGTTGTTCTTCAAAATTACGATAATTTCAATATTAATGTTACAAATTATAATTAAACCTGTACCTAAATCTACGACACTAAACCTATTCCTGCTCCATTGCCTCCATCGCATTCAATATTTTCAACAACAAAAATATGCAATTTTGATATATATTACAATTTGCGTAGATACTTATATAATTACATGAAATAGATTAAAATTATGTACACAAAATAGATCCCGGTGTCGGGAGATTAAGTATAAGTCGGGTTCTACAAAAATATATATCGACAAATCTAGAAACTTATAAGCTAGATGCCGATAAATATAGACACTAAATGCCTATAGTTAGACAAACTACCTAGATTAAATATATATACCCAAAATAGATCCCGGTGTCGGGAAATAAAGTAGAAGTCGGGTTCCAAAAAAATATACTGACACATGTTCCTCATCATTTCCTGCATGAGGGCCCGGTTTGACTCTTCCATCCGTGCTGCGATCCTTGCCTCAACCTCTTCCATCCACGCAACGACCTTTGCCTCCACCTGCGCCTCAAGCTGAGAAAAAATGGACGGCTCATATGGTTGTAAAGAGCCATCTCCTCGCCCAAATGAAGAGTTGTAATACAAATGATCTCCCTGACCCAAACCCTGAACTTTTCCTCTGTTCCTCCCACCAACTGTCTTCCAATACAACAAATCAAGGTTCGGCTATGACCCTTGAGTGGTACAATCATCCAGCTTCTTTTTGTATGTCTCCTGCGTTTGGTTAAATAATGTACTCATATTCATGAATTTTCAAGTAAAAACAACTATGTGACACACCAAACAAACAATATTTACGTTCTAACTTGCCCATATTTTGTATTTTCAAGTAAAAACAACTATGTGACACACCAAACAAACAATATTTTGTATTTTCAATCAAAACTACTATTAAACTCATCAAACAAACTATATACATGATATTTGAGGTGTTTATAACTTAAACTAACTTCAAACTACGCATATTCATTCATTTGGAACTAAAATGGCCTAAAATGGCCTATATTTGGTTTTAACTTGCCTATATTTTGCATTTTCAATCAAAACTACTATTAAACACAAGAAACAAACTATATACATGATATTTGAGGTGTTTATAACTTAAACTAACTTCAAACTACTCATATTTATTCATTTGGGACTAAAATGGCCTAAAATGACCTATATTTGGTTCTAACTTGCCTATATTTTGTATTTTCAATCAAAACTACTATTAAACTCATCAAACAAACTATATACATGATATTTGAGGTGTTTATAACTTAAACTAACTTCAAACGACGCATATTCATTCATTTGGAACTAAAATGGCCTAAAATGGCCTATATTTGGTTCTAACTTGCATATATTTTGCATTTTCAATCAAAACTACTATTAAACACAAGAAACAAACTATATATATGATATTTGAGCTGTTTATAACTTAAACTAACTTCAAACTACTCATATTCATTCATTTGGGACTAAAATAGCCTAAAATGGCCTAAAATGACCTATATTTGGTTCTAACTTGCCAATATTTTGTATTTTCAATCAAAACTACTATTAAACTCATCAAACAAACTATATACATGATATTTGAGGTGTTTATAACTTAAACTAACTTCAAACTACGCATATTCATTCATTTGGAACTAAAATGGCCTATATTTGGTTCTAACTTGCCTATATTTTGCATTTTCAATCAAAACTACTATTAAACACAAGAAACAAACTATATACATGATATTTGAGGTGTTTATAACTTAAACTAACTTCAAACAACTCATATTCATTCATCTCGGACTAAAATGGCCTAAAATGGGTTAAAATAACCTATATTTGGTTCTAACTTGCCTATATTTTGTATTTTCAATTAAAACTACTATTAAACTCATCAAACAAACTATATACATGATATTTGAGGTGTTTATAACTTAAACTAACTTCAAACTACGCATATTCATTCATTTGGAACTAAAATGGCCTAAAATGGCCTATATTTGGTTCTAACTTGCCTATATTTTGCATTTTCAATCAAAACTATACATGATATTTGAGGTGTTTATAACTTAAACGAACTTCAAACTACTCATATTCATTCATTTGGGACTCAAATGACCTAAAATGGGCTAAAATGACCTATATTTGGTTCTAACTTGCCTATATTTTGTATTTTCAATCAAAACTACTATTAAACTCATCAAACAAACTATATACATGATGTTTGAGGTGTTTATAACTTAAACTAACTTCAAACTACTCATATTCATTCATTTCGAACTAAATTATAGAATTTACATGAACAAAAACAATATAAAATACCCTATATTCAATACTAAAAATATATTCATAAAAAAATACTAAAAATATAAATTGAAGACAAAATATGGTCAAATTTGCTACTAACCTTACAATTATGCCAAAGAAAAACACCAAAGTGCTACGTAATCCTACATCATGTAGAAAACCAATTATTAAACGGCACCTTTAAGCATCAATTTCTACGAAACAAGCAACTCCAATAATAAGTAACTAGGAATTTAAGTTCACAAGCACCCCTTTTGACTTAAAATAAGATTGCAATTAATGACTCAAAAATAAATAAATTCAATCATGGATATGACAAGCATGGTTATAAAAGCTGTGAACAAACTTAATTCCAAATTCTCAACATGTTCACCAGAAAGTACAATGCATATGATAGAAAACATAAACGTTTACATTTGCATTACCAAATAACAAACAAATGGATGTAAACCATCATCCATACAGAACACACATAGATGCATCATCTCTAAAATAAAAAATAATAGCCAAAGTAGATCTTTATTCTTCGGCAACATCACCACCGATTCGAACATTCACTTAAACGACAACAATCGCAAAAGGTCTCAAATTTACAATAACCTCGAAAAAACACTATCAATGAAACACACGCACATGATATGGTAGTGATGAAATCACGAGGAAAAAAAACTCACTTAATGAAAAGATTCAAATTTTTAGCAGGAAAAACAAGATTTAGCAAAAACCCAATTTTTTGGGTTTAGTTTCATGAGTACACAAATTTTAAAAAAAAATAAAAATAAAATTGGCACTGCTTACCGCCGGCGAAGTGTCGGTCCGACAGGAGTCGCTGCCGCCGGCGAGGTGGATTCCGACTGAAGTTCGTCGCCCAAGTTCACTTCTCTCACGAGGAAAAAACCCAATTGTTAGGGTTTGGTTCATGAGTACAAAAATTTAAAAAAAAAAGGAAGATAAAGCTTACCGCCGGCGAAGTGAGGTGGAGGTGGATCGCTGCCGTTGGCTGGAGGAAGGAGGCAGGTGGAGGTGGAGTCGACCGACCTTCGTCGCTGCCAAAATCGCCCAACTTACTTCTCTCCTTTTTGTTGTTGAAAAAAAAACCGACTGAAGGAGCAGCTTCAATTAAACCCCCCTTTAGAAATCAACGACCGTTTAAGACCGTCGCCCAAGCTAAAAAAAATTCTGATTTACTTCCATAAATTCAACGACGGCTTTTAACCGTCGTTGTTTCTCACCGACGGCTAAACCGTCGTTGTCTGCTATAATAGCAGTCGGTGATCAACGACGGCTTCAAGTCGTCGCTTATTATGATGTTACCGACCGTTTTTATAGCCGTCGCTGATATGCCGTCGTTATTTTAGCATTTTCTTGTAGTGTGGAGTATGGACTTGAATATGATTTCTCATCTCTTGGTCTTCCCTGGTGTAAGCTTTTCAATCTCACTATTAAATTTCATTTTTGTAAAAAGGAATGAAGTTGGATCTGGAATTTTTAGTGAATTCTTATGTGGGTTTCCTCTATGTGAATCTGGGTTTTTTTTTTCTCAATTTGGATAATCTCGTTGAAGATTATTAGTGATTTCTATTTGTGTTTTGTGTGTTTGAAGAATGTGAGTCTTCTTAATTGTGTTGAGTTTGAGATTTTTTATATGTTTTCAGTGATTTAGATCTGTTTTTAGTGATTTAATTGTGCCTTTGAATTTTTTTGAAACAATTTAGAAACCCGTAAGATAGGTTTTTTAAGGGCCTATTTTTTGACATGAGCACAGGGCCTCAATATTGTTTGGGTCGGGGTTGTTTGTGTTATTGGGAGATATTTGATGGCACATTTTTTAACATACCATTTCTTGAATAAATTGAGCATGCTTCGTATTCAAAACTCTGAACAACAGTTTGAATCCAATGCCCAAATGTTTTCTTGTATTTCTTAGTCTATGATTAAAATGAATTTTATTTTCTAATGAATTGAGGGAAATTCTTAAAAGGTGACCCTAAGTTTTGGTTTTTTCTCTTTGTTAGCGAAAAAAGATTCAAATTGTCAATAATAAGCCCGTGTTTACGGTTATAATGTGACATTAGTAACTACATATTTTTCTTTATAAAAAATTGGCTAAAAGTATTGTTTTCAAACTAATGAGGGTATGTAAGTCTAAACAATTTATTTTGTGTGTGACGAAATATAGAGATTATGCTTTATATATAGATTCATTTTTTTTTGACATCGAGAAAATTTGCATTAATTAAAAACTGGAGTACAACTTAATGCTAATACAACCAAACAGAAACAACTAACACTAACAAGAACTACATTAGCTCGTACATACTTCATAATGAAAAACAAAACTATTACGTATCCAGTCCAAAAGAAGTTTGTCTTGAGCGATGATGGGTGAGGTTGGGTTATATGTCTTGATGAAAAAGACCTGATATGAGAGGAAACCTGTTGAGATACAAAACCTGCCAATCTTCATAGAGAGATTGTCGTACAACAACTAGTAGACCCTAATGTCCACTTGACGCTAAATCCCAAGGTCCTTGAAGAAAAACATCCTCCTGGGATTCTACTGATTCAACTAACAATGAAGTCACGTCCTTTGGTGACTTCTGACCCTACTACGAGGGTATCTAGAGTTTAATCACACTAGACTAAAATTCGAAATACGTGGAGGTCTTAACGTGCGCCAAATCAAGTTGGAGTGCCTCCCACAAGATGCGTTTTTTAGGTGTGATGACACATGAAGCCATCACGAGAACTTGGGGTGAGTTAGATTGATGAACTTCGCTCCACTGATGGATCCAAAGATCTAACCTCACAATCCCAAACCAATAAGAACGACGCACAACATATCTTAATTGATAACTTCCTCTCATCTTAACCAACACTCGAATTCCTAAAGTGGCATAAACCCCATGCCCAACTCCAGGATCATTGGCTCTATGCACTAGGTTGCCTAGATCTTCCTTTATCATAGGAAACCAAGAACCTTGTACTGCCCACCGATCACCATTAACGAACACCCCAGCACAACCATACACAAAAAGGCAAGGGCTATTGGATTTGGAAGAAACAAACATTAAACAAATGAAAACAACCATCACTAGATTCGTAACATAAGCGGGGAGGGGAAGGGGAAGACACAAACACTAAGAACAACATCTGACCGACTAACGTAACAGGCGAGGGGGAAGGGAAGCTCGGCGAACGTAACAGGGGAGGGGGAAGGGAAGCTGATGAATGAAGCGGGGGGGAAGGGAAGCCCGACAAACGCGACGGGGGAGGGGGAAGGGAGGAACTTGCCGGCAACGAGACCACAAACTAACGCACCTAAACCAACTATCTCGCCGACGAACGCGAAAGGTGCCGATGCAGGAAAAACCAGAAGACTCGACACGGGGGAACGGGGAGGTGGGACAACGGAGCTATGAACAGGGAGGATGAGGACTTGACACGAGGGAACGAGGAGGGGGGGACTCGACTTGAGGAACGGGGAGGGGGCCGACGAAGAAAACTAGAGGACAAGGCCAGTGGGGTAGGCTCGCCGGCGACCGCGCACAAAGCCGGCCACCTGCGAGCCTGCTAAAGCGGCGGGTACTTAGGGTTCTTTCCTAGGGTCGTTTGTGTTTTGGGGAGCGTAATGCTTATATAAGGGGTTCTTTATAAATACATTTGAATGCTACTATTGACATATTATTAAGGTTCTAACAATCAAATTTACAGACCTTTTGTTTTTAAGATGTTGGCTGCCAAATTATCCAACTTGCAGGTACATTGGTTTTGTCATAATCTTATTTAGTTGAAAGTTTTGCTAGTTATCTTTGTGAAGTTTATTATTTAGTAAAATTAGTAGAGAAATGTAGTAATTAGATGAAAAAACAAAATTTCGCACCCGAGTAAAATGATTAAGTACATAAAGATAGAAGAAGCTAAATGGTCATTATAACACAACCATATTACCCATGTACACTCGAAAATAACACTATTACACAAGATATACACAAAACCAAAATCATGATGGGATTGTTACATGTTTTAGTTTTGTGTTAAGCATTTAAATTGGTATCACAATAATATATGATTTTTACTAATTTGGTTAAATATCTTTGAATTTGCAGGTGGTCATAAATGAAGAAATAAAATTGCACGTTCAATAAATTAGCTGCTCGTTGGAAGGCATGGAAGCACTTTAGATGTAGAGTGATTTATTGGAGCATTTTATATATGTTGAAGTTCTTTTGAATATAATTGAGAAACCATGAATTTTGTTTAGTATATTAGTTATTAGATTTGTACGTAATTATGTACTTTGTAAATTAGCCCATGGGCTTGAATATTGTACGCCTAATTTTTCTTTTGGGTATAAAATTCTAAAAAAAAATTATGAATATATTGTTTATATATATTGATCTGCTACTATTACTAGACTATGATGGTATTAGAGTTGCATTAATTAGCTATGGAGGCGTAAGGCGTTGCAATAGGTGCTAAAATAAAAAGACATTAGTAATAGAGGCATTGCAATAGCTATATGATTGTATTGCAATATATACGGACGGGTTGCAATAGATGCCAAAATGGGACACAATATGAGTAATAGAGGTGTTGCAATAGCTATCGCATGGCATTACAATAGACATAGAGGCGTTGCAATAGGTTATACAGCTAATGCAACGACTATTGACAACTATTGCAACGGCTTTGTGGGAGCCGTTGCAATAGGCCTAAAACCTGTTGCATTAGGCCTAAAACCTGTTGCATTAGGTCTAATGCAACTGCAGTAACAACAACGGTTGTTGGACCGTTGCAATAGCTCTATTGCAACGGTTTTTGGCTCTATTGCAACGGTTTTTAAGTGTTGTAATAGCTCATTTATGTAGTAGTAGTAATTGCTTGTTAGGTGATATAAATATTGTTTGAAAAGTGATTTTTGGTGCCTTAACGACACACTAAAAACCATCTTATCAAAATGGCGCGTTGTCGGGGAAATTGTGCTATTAATTGATGTTTTCTTAAGTTTGAAATTGCTTAATTGAATCTTTTTTCTTTTCTTCTTTGGTTTTTATTTTTTTATCTTATTTTATTTTATGTGGTAAGTGTTGTTTATATGAGTCTAGGAATTTGTATATAATTTTTTTCCCTTTCTTTAAGAAAATTCAAAAATAAAAAAAATGACAAGCTTCTTTTTTCCTCAATATGAGGATGAACCATTTTGGAATTATTATCAGAGATTTGATAACACTCTTCTAACTAAGTATAGACTTGATGTTTGGAAGATACGTGAGGTAATTAATGTATGAGGGTTTGAATATGCATACAAGAGAAGTGGTGGGGTCTATATTTAATGGTGAATTTCGATCCCAACATTTTGATGAAGCATGTAGTTTCATTGGGTGGCTATCTAGAGACACTTATGAGTGGGACCATGGAATTACTACTTTCTCAAATTTAGAAGATGCCGCTATCTGTGAACTACATGTCTATTCTAAAATTCTTAGTTCCCTAAAAGAAACGAGTTTCTTATGAAAGAAAATATTTCCTTGATAAAGAGGTGTGATTCTATGATGGACAACATTGTCGAATCTAGCAAAAGATCAGTCGAAACATTGGGCCGAATCATCAATAATCAAAATTACTCTTGCATGACTATAACCAATGAAGATGATGATTGGGATTTGGATAAGAACCCCATAATAGAAGAATCATTTGTTGAGAAAGCTTACACTATAGAGTATAATGATATTGAAAAAGTAGTTCATGAGACTTTTGTTTCTACTCGTCCCCTTCATATTCCCTTTTTAAGCAAACTCGACTTAGTTCCTTCCTTCCCCATCTTATTCCCTCTCCTCAAAGTTTCACCATAGGAAGAGCCTTTGGCCTCTTTAAACCTTCACAAGATTAAATGGAAGTCATCTAGCATAGAATTGAGCTTAAATTTTGCAAGGACCATCAAAAGGAGAACTCACTGTTTTCTTCTTTTTATTATTTGAATTTTGTTGTTTGTTCTTCATACTTTCTAGGATTCCCTCGGAATTTTCATTATTTTCACTACTCATCTTTGGGTAAGCATATAGACGCATTGAAATTTGTGCATGCTATTTGTTTATGTCTTACCTATTTGATCCATTGTGAAATGTGTGCTAATGCTGACGACAAACTATTGCAATCTTTGTCAAATTATTTGGTGGTAAGTCTAGCTAATGATCCTAGATGAGCACTTTTTGGGAGGTATTCTGAGACCCTTCTCCTTATCTTATTTGGTGAGAATTTTTGCTTGATTTTGTGCCTTTAACTTATCCTTTACTTTCTCTTTGTTTGTCAACTCCGAGGACGGAGTTTGTATTAAGCTTGAGGGAGTTAGCATGTGTTCTCTCCATCTCAACATTTTCTTCGTCCTCTTTGTAATTAGGTTCATATTAGTGCATTTGCATGTTAGGTTTGCATTAAAAAACTAACAAAAATATTTTATTTTTCTGTTCTTACTTGTTTTTTTATTTTTTTTATGCATTTAGATTAGTTTGGTTGCATGCATAATGTGTTGCTAAGAGTGTTCATAACTTGATTGGAAGACCTTCCTTGTATTTGACTTGATGGTTTTGGAAGCCTTGTTGTGACTTTAGGTGATCTTTGAGACCGATAACTTTTGGTAGAGTCTTTCTAAAATTAGGTGAGTTTGTTGATTGGATTGCCTTGTCCCTTGTGCGATGAATCTCGAAGGAGGGCCATGAACCTCGTAAGACTCAATTACAACCCTCACCATGATCACCTAACTTGTGACTTGCATTTTAGCTCCCCAAGATTGCATATGACCGAACTAAATAGAAGAATGATTTAGGGCTTTTCATTTTGCTAGAATTAGGAGTCCAAAAGCCAAAAAGCTTTTTTATATTGGCATAATTATCCGCTTCTCAACCTATCTAAGCCTTTTTATTCTATTTTGCTTAACCCTCATAATAAGTCATGGCCAAACTTTCCTCAAAGTGGAGTACATGTCTAGGTTGTGTTCAGTTGAGTTATTTTGATACTAAGTCTTTGGTTGAAAGTGAGTTAGTATGTTAGTATAATTCCAAAAGAAGAAGAAAATTGCGAAAAAAAAGAAACGAAAAGAAACAAAAGAAAGTTGATCTTGATTCATTTGGATTCTTGTTAAAAGAAAAGAAAGAGAAAGAGCAAATTGATGAGAAAAATGAAAAATATGTTCAAAAATTGAAAATCAAAGTGAGAAAAAGGAAAAAAAGTGGTTAATTGAATTGGTGTTAGGTCTAGCTTGGAGGAGTCTTTTCCCCCTAGTTTGTACTCCGCTTTACCCTTTTTACATAATCTAAGTGAGTTTACATAATCTAACAGACGGAAATCGAACTGTGCCTGTCTTGAGCGAGGTCGTTGAACCAAAAGGAAGGAGGGACGATGGGAAGCGAGGGACCACTGAGGGACGACGGCGGAGCTTGAGCGAGGTCGTTGAACAATGCAAAGGTTTCAATTGGGAGAGGGAGGGAGGGAAACAATGGAAAATTGATAAGAGAGGGAGGGACTGATGGAGCGCGCAAATAAAAACTCGAAAATAATATTAGATTTTTAGGAGGGAAACAACGCAAATGCTTGGGTTGACTAACCGGAGCACTTATTTACAAATGCTCAGGTTGATTAGTCAACCGGAGTACTTATTTACAACCCGAGCATTTGTGAATTTTTTTACTAAAATTTTCACAAGTGCTTGAGTTGATTAGTCAACCGGAGCACTTGATATGTAGCAAAAGTGGTTTTTTCCACTAGTGATATGATATTTGCCACGGGAAATAATTACTCGTGTCATAGATTTAACTCCTTATTTAGATTTTGGGTTATACTTTATTTTTCCCGTGGCTAGATGCAATTATGCCACAAATTTTGAATTCCCGTGGCATAATTCGTGGCCCAAGTGGTAATTGTTGTAGTGTTCCATTTTACTATCTCCTTCTTTTCCTTTCTTGGTTCAACACATGAATTGTGTCACAATACTTCAGTCCTTTACTTGGCATAGATGGTATCACACCTTAGTGATTGGTTTTCTTTTCAAGCTTGGAATGTTATGGAGCCCTTCTAAGCTTGAGGGGGGCATTGTGGTATCTTAGCTTGGCCCACCTTCATCTGATGGCTACAGTAACTCTAATGCAGTCACTTTTGTGAAGTGTTTCCTGCACCTAAGCATTTCCTTAATGGGATTTATGTGCAATTTTGGAGTTCACAAATAGCTGACTACTGCTCTGGACAATGCTGAACTAGTGAATTATAAGTGTAGACACATAATCGTGTTTTCCCATTTAAGGATCCGATGATGAAACATACCGTGGTCTTAATTGGTCCGATCCAAAGGCAGAGCAGTCCGAAGAGCCATTCAAAACCATTTCGAAAAGTGTTAAAAGTCCTATTTTAAAGCCCAATTAATTATTCATGATAATTAATTGTATTTGAGCCCAATTCTTTGAAAAGCCCAATTAATTGATAATTAATTGATTTAATTTAATAAATAAATATTTTCAAAAGATATTTTTTATAAGTCAAAATCGGATTTTATCCCGTAAAATCAGATTTCCGGAGTTAAAAGATAAAAGAAAATCTTTAAAACGTGTTTATATCAAAACCTATCAAAAACAAGGCGGTGCGCTGAGCGCAGCTGACTGTGCTGAGCGCAGTTGACTGTGCTGAGCGCACGTGTCCTGCCATGTGGACTTCCACGTAGGCTGCGCCAAGCGCACAGGCTGTGCTAAGCGCACCAGAACTGCCACGTAGACTTCTGTTTCATGTAGAGTCCTGCGTCAAGCGCAATTCTCTGCTTGAGACGCGGAATTTCTTTCTTATCTTTTTCAAAAGCGCTACCACGTGTACGCTTTTTACTGGTCATGCCGCGTCATACGCTTGCCACGTGATCTGCGTCAGGCGCAGTTACGGTTTCCCTATAAATAGGCCTGACATCCGAACAGATTTAAAAAGGGATTTTTCACATTAACACTCGACGAACATATTACGAATATCATACGAATCTCTCTACAAAACATCCCTACAAAATTCATACCTTTCAAAACACAAAAGACATTCAATCTACATACTTTCAGACATTCAGATTTTCAGGCTTCACGATTGCTCGTCCCGAAGGTTGTCAATCTCGCAGACCCAAGCCACGGTATAATCTTGAGGGTCCTTAAATAAATTATTCAGATTAATTAGCTTAATTTGGACAACTTGCTAGGTTCCCTGTAATACTGATTGCATAATAACTTGTCACTAAAAGTTAGTCTTTTTATGTGTTTCCTGAACCAATTTAGACTAAATATTTTTAGGGTGTTTAAAACGTTATATGATTATTTTCTGGCATAAAATCTGTAATGAATCGATATTTAGTAGAGGTCAACTTTGGGCGAATGTGGTTCATTATGACAATATTCGTACCCTCACCCCCGAACTCAATCTTTGGTTCACTTTGACCATCTATGGAGTCAGGACGGGGAAATCTACATTGGATAATTTGTCCCTATGATTTTTTCCATATCCAATTAGGTTTATGATTCTTCCTAAAAAGAATTGTTGGCGACTTCTTTCAATACAAAATAATTTTCAATAAAACCTTAACAGTGGGGTAGTCAAATCTAATACGCGCTCACACCGTGTAGACGAAATAAAAAACACGCCTACAATTTGGCGACTTCACTGGGGAGGATTTTAAAAAATTAATTTTTTTTAAATGAGTGGGTGAAACTTGAAAAATACGATTCATTCTTATTTTTATGCCTTTGAATAATATACTGTTTTGCATATGCATGGCTATTGTTCAGCCACCATAAGGACAATCTACCTTGCCTCATTAGCACATGTTCTATTTGTGAGGTCACCCCCGGGGGGTTTGCGCTTTGTCCATCCAAAAAGTTTATTGAGCGATAGTGTTGGATCTTAGTTATAAGCAAACCTACCCAACCATGGCATTGTTCTCTTGTTCCTCACTTGAGACTGGAGTGCGTCTTACACGTGGCCACCTCTTTAAGCAGGGGTACGAAGCGTGGGATCAATCTCTTAGTCATGGACCCTTTTCAGACTGAACCTAAACCTGACCAATAGTTTCAAACATAGAACTGGACTTTAGGGTGAGAACTTTTGCATCCATGTTACCTGACATTTATGTGTGATTGCAATTTTTGCCTGCTAATATGCTTTACGCCCGAAATTATTGCAACTCGCGTCTAAAACAAATCGTCGTTTTCGCCCGAACATTCGTCAATTTACCAATACGCGTGCCGCAGAGCATTGCGCCAAACGCATTAAGTTGCGCCTGGCGCAATGCACCTGCGCCTAGGGGTGTGCACAAACCGGTCCGGACCGGAATTTGGACCGGACCGGACCGGAATTTGGACCGGACCGGACCGGAATTTGGACCGGAATTTGGACCGGACCGGAGATTCCGGTCCGGTCCCCGGTCCGCCGAAAATCAGGATTTCGGTCCACCGGTCCGGTACGGTCCTGGACCGGTGCACACCCCTACCTGCGCCAGACGCATATGCTATGCGCCGCGCGCACCAGTTGCGTGGCACGCATCCTATTCGTCCCATGCTTATTGGTCTTTTGACCTTTGTTCGAGTCTAAGATAACAAGTTTGCATCGTATCATATTTAAAAAAAAAAAATCAGTCTTTTCATGCAAGGTCAAGTCCATCTAAAAAAAATGCATCTAAAGGGTCATTGTAGAGCTAGAGTTGTCATGCATATCTACCTCTTCCCTTTTTTTCCCTGCTGTTCAACTAATCTTCCCTATCAATTCTACCTTACCATATTCACCAATTTCAAAAGAAAAAAAACTTACATTTTTCAAAATCAATCCTACACCCTTCTACTCTACTCTTTTTCAAAAGCATTTACTAAACATCATCGTACCACGACATTTCAAAAAAAAAAACATTTTCAAAATTAATCCATCATCTTTTCCTAACAAAAGATAAAACAAGGGGTTCCTTTCAAAAACGAATTTCGAAAATTCTAATCCTATTCCAAACACCTTCAATCCAATTCAATCCAATCGACCCAATTCACTTGCATTCATTCTAGGCCCATATGTATTAGAGTCCATTTTGCATTCATATAGGGTCCATCTAATTCAAGTCCATGTATTCATTAGAGTCCATCCTAGGCCCATATAAGTCTAGCTCATGTCAAAGCTAGGCCCATGTGCATCTCTATGTGAACCCTAGTCTATGTCAAGCCCAGTCCAAGTCTAATCCCAGTCCATTCCATTCTAAGTCCAATCCTAGTCTATTTCCACTGTCAAGCCCATATGCATCTCCAAGTCTATATCAAACCTATATGTTAATCTAATCCAAACTTAGGTCCATTTAGGCCCAATTCATATCCTAGGTCTAGTTTACATCTCCATGTAGGCCCTAGTCAAGTCCAATAGCCCAAATTCCTCTAAAGTCCAGCCTGCTTGCTCCCCCGTAAGTTCAAGGTCTAAGCATTCCATAAGTCTATATGCATTGTTGTGTCTAGCCTGCTTGCTCACCCGTAAGTTCAAGGTCTAGCATTCCTTAAGTCCATAGGCAATTTTTGAGTCTAGCCTGCTTAGTTTAATGTAAGTTTCGAAGTCTAGTGGTCTAGCTTGCTTGCTCACCCGTAAGTTCAAAGTCTAGTTGCCTAGCCTGCTTGCCTTAAGTTAAGAGTTTGGACTTCCTAGTTGTCTAGCTTGCTTGCTCACCCGTAAGTTCAAAGTCTAGCATCCCATAAGTCCATAGGCAATTTTTGAGTCTAGCCTGCTTAGTCTAATGTAAGTTCTGAAGTCTAGTTGTCTAGCCTGCTTGCTCACCCGTAAGTTCAAAGTCTAGGTGCCTAGCCTGCTTGCCTTAAATTAAGAGTCTAGTCTCCCTTATTGTCCAGTCTTCCTTAAAGTCTAGTCTACTTGCTCACCCGTAAGTTCAAAGTCTAGTCTCTCCTAAACCCAATCGTAGAGTCCAGTCTGCTTGTAGAGTCCAGTCTGCTTGCATAGTCCAGTCCAGTCCATGTCTGCATCTGCATATAGTTAGGCCCATGTCTCCATCATGGTCAAGCCCATACTAGTTCAAAATCCATAACCATTTCTATACTCATTTCTAATCATTTTCCATTTCCATTGCCACTTGCATTTTCATTTCTCATCTTCCATTTCCCATCTCCATTTCTCATTTCTCATCTCCATCTCTCGTCTCCATTTCTCATTTCGAAAACATTATTTCTTAAAATTTACGAGGTCCATTCTATTTCTATTCAGGACGGATCGTGAGATTATAACTTGGGAACGTCCAACAGCTGGAGGAACAAAAAGTCGAGACTACTCCAAAGCTCATCAAACGCACTATCACCACCCCGACTTCATTTAGAGTCATGAAGATTACTTTTGACCGCCTTCACAATAGAGGCACGATCACTTCCATAGGATCTACCGCCTTCACATTAGAGGCGCGATCACTTCCATAGGGTCTACTCTGAACCCTGCACTTGAAAGAAAATTCAAAATGTGCAACCTATATTTCTATTGCAAATTCCAACATAAAAACAAACATCTTACACCTAGTGTTGGATCCCTCAAATACACTACGAAACATGGTCGAAGACAACAGACTACTAATATTTGTTAAAATGAGAATCAACATCACCAACAACCCCTGAGGCAGTGCATCAACAATTCAAACGCTTAGTCTTTTATTTCTGGTTTCCTAGGTTGAGTCAGAGAGTCCTTACCCTAAGCCATTTATGTCCTTTCCCATCGAGTATATGTCACTACAGGATTTCATCTATTATAGCCTTTTTATTTCCATTTTCATTTTATTTCATTTTTATTTTTATTTTTCATTGGCCTTTCTCCATCATTTATGCTTCGAGTTCAATAATGAAACTCAAATCAACTAATGAACTTGACTAATAAAAAAGGAGATCTGACAAAAAATAAAACAAAAATAAATAGTAAAGAAAAAAAATGAAAAAGGACATACTTTGGATCAGGAGTTACTCCCTCTTCCTCCATCACCTTCCATAAGCCATCATCCTTAAACCATCATCTCCATAAACCAAACAATCCCTTCAACATCAAAGCTCCATAAATATCCTTCAAACCTTCCACTACCCTAAACCAATGGATTGTGTGCAAGCCTTACTACATAAAAATCAATGGCAAGCAAAATAAAATAGTGAAAAAAAAATTCGAAGTGCAAAAAAATGAAAAAAGTAAAAACGCACAGGACAAAAAGAAAAGATTCAAAAAGAAAGATCCAAAGGCAAATAAAAGTCAAGCTAGGGGGCTTGCACACAAGTTCTACCCCTCATTTAAATCCCTTCGATTCATCAAACCTTTAATCCATATAATCCAAATTCATAATCCTTACATTAGCTTTTAACCTTTCATCAACCCTAACTCCTTTTTCATGATATGTCCAAGCCCGCTAGGTTGAAAACCCGAAAGGGCAGCCTAGGCAAAAGTTAGGGCACCAAAAAATAATAATAATAAAAGAAATCAGATCTAGAACTACGAATGGTCTGATTCCGCAAGGATACGTAGGAATCCTCATCTCGAGGTCCGACCGCTTCAATAAAATAAAAATTAGTCATGGTCTAATGATTTGACTTTCTAGAATTTAGGAGCATAATCTCTTTCTAGATCCCGACATAGACTCGAGTCTGCACCTAGCCTCGTCAAAGCCTTTTCCCACCTACATTCATTTGAGTCACAAATTAAACCTTTTATTTTTCAATCCAAGCTCTCCTTGTCCCCGAAGGACTCTCCGACAATTCCATGGTTTCTGGCGATACTTGACTTTGCCTATACCAAAGAAGAATCCCCAGTACAATCCCAGTGAAAACTTTCAATATCAGATCAACTACATTACAATATCAGATCAAGTACATTTCAATCAAGGCTCATAATGCCTAATTCAAGGCAAGCTCACCCAAAGTGGGGGCTTCCTATGTGTGGTGGTTCCTCCAATTCAAATCAAACTCCCGAAAAGTTGTAATCCGCGGACCTCGTTTACGAACCCCGATTGCTTACTAAAAATGATTTTCGAAAATCATTCAATCTATTTCTAATCATTCTGATCATTCTATCATTCTATACATCTTCTAGCCTTGCAAAATCCTGACCTTGCATTGCAGCTTTGCAAAACCCTGACCTTGCATTACATTTCATACATTCTAGTCTTGCATAACCCTGACCTTGCATGATGTGTCACCCTTTAGCTTTGCATAACCTTAATCCTTGCATTGCGTCTCATGCATCCTTAGAGAGTATAAGTTTGCATTATTGCATCACTATGTGCTTATGTGAGTTGTTTGCACCTATCTGCTAACATCTTTCCCTGCAAGTAATCAGATTGCTTGTAGTTATTGTCCTACATACTAACTTTGTTTTGCAGAGACCGACGGTTATAGATCAGTTCTAAACTGCAGAGCGTTTAGAATCGTTCTCCGTCCCGACACTGTATACTTTGACTATCGGTTTCCTGAACCTCAGTCAAAGTGGGGGCTTCTGTAGACACATAATCGTGTCTCCCCATTTAAGGATCCGATGATGAAACATACCGTGGTCTTAATTGGTCCGATCCAAGAGCAGAGCAGTCCGAAGAGCCATTCAAAACCATTTCGAAAAGTGTTAAAGTCCTATTTTAAAGCCCAAATAATTATTCATGATAATTAATTGTATTTGAGCCCAATTCTTTGAAAAGCCCAATTAATTGATAATTAATTGATTTATTTTAATAAATAAATATTTTCAAAAGATATTTTTTATAAGTTAAAATCGAATTTTATCCCGTAAAATCAGATTTCCGGAGTTAAAAGATAAAAGAAAATCTTTATATCAAAAACTATCAAAAACAAGGCGGTGCACTGAGCGCAGCTGACTGTGCTGAGCGCAGCTGACTGTGCTGAGCGCACGTGTCCTGCCATGTGGACTTCCACGTAGGCTGCGCCAAGCGCACAGGCTGTGCTAAGCGCACCAGAACTGCCACGTAGACTTCTGTTTCATGTAGAGTCCTGCGTCAAGCGCAATTCTCTGCTTGAGACGCGGAATTTCTTTCTTATCTTTTTCAAAAGCGCGTACCACGTGTACGCTTTTTACTGGTCATGCCGCGTCATACGCTTGCCACATCATCTGCGTCAGGCGCAACAGGCGCGTGAGGCGCAGTTGCGGTTTCCCTATAAATAGGCCTGATTTCCGAACAGATTTAAAAAGGGATTTTTCACATTAACACTCGACGAACATATTACGAATATCTTACGAATCTCTCTACAAAACTTCCCTACAAAATTCATACCTTTCAAAACACAAAAGACATTCAATCTACATACTTTCAGACATTCAGATTTTCAGGCTTTACGATTGCTCGTCCCGAAGGTTGTCAATCTCGCAGACCCAAGCCACGGTATAATCTTGAGGGTCCTTAAATAAATTATTTTTATATTGAAGTTACTAACAATTTTCTTTCCTGATGTAGATCTTTAATGTAAAATCACCATACTGTATATTCTAACCCTTTTTCTATAGTTTCTTTTATTTTATTCTATTATTATTCAATGCCTTTGTATATTATATGCCTGATCATTCTATGCCTATTATATGATTGTCCCTGCTTTATTGCTTTTATCACCCCACATGTTATTTTTGCTGAACAAGACCTAAAGAACTGTTCGAACATTAATCAGATTAATTTGGACAACTTGCTAGGTTCCCTGTAATACTGATTGCATAATAACTTGTCACTAAAAGTTAGTCTTTTTATGTGTTTCCTGAACCAATTTAGACTAAATATTTTTAGGGTGTTTAAAACGTTATATGATTATTTTCTGGCATAAAATCTGTAATGAATCGATATTTAGTAGAGGCCAACTTTGGGAGAATGTGGTTCATTATGACTATATTCGTACCCTCACCCCCGAACTCAATCTTTGGTTCACTTTGACCATCTATGGAGTCAGGACGGGGAAATCTACATTGGATAATTTGTCCCTATGTTTTTTCCCATATCCAATTAGGTTTATGATTCTTCCTAAAAAGAATTGTTGGCGACTTCTTTCAATACAAAACAATTTTCAATAAAACCTTAACAGTGGGGTAGTCAAATCTAATACGCGCTCACACCGCGTAGGCGAAATAAAAACACGCCTACAATAAGCGCCTGAAAAGTTTTGGT
Organism: Beta corolliflora; assembly: GCA_947648045.1. Lineage (NCBI taxonomy): Eukaryota > Viridiplantae > Streptophyta > Magnoliopsida > Caryophyllales > Amaranthaceae > Beta > Beta corolliflora. The sequence continues at coordinate 203,109 of CANSZD010000173.1, forward strand.
GGTGCTGTTTTTTGATGACTTGGTACTTGCAGCGGTGATGTTAGTTGATCTAATTCTCGGCAACAGGCAATATAATATCACATCAATATTGGACAGCATAAGGATTACTCTAAGATATTCTTGAGTTATTCTCAATACCAGATTCCAAATGTTTTGTTGCTTATTGAACACTAACAAGTGACAACAGCAAAGCAAGGTTTGCAAAAAAAAAAAGTAAGAAGGTAATGAATCACATGTGGTGTTGACACATGAGATAGTTGTCAGTGGAATAATTAGAGAAGGAGAATCCAGATGAATGAGATTGATGCAAGCAGGCATGAAAAATAATACACCTGGAAAAACATTGTACTACAAGTTTATGAGCAAAAATCAAAATTGGCAATAAAGTGAAGTATTTAATAAAGAAAGAGAAAAATATAACAAGCAGCAAAAAATGCAGAAAAGAGAGTTGAATCAAATTGAAGAATGGAGTAGAAATAGAAAAATTAAATCCAAAACCTTGATTTAAGAGGCGGCTGCATATGGGGAGGACTTGTATGAAAGGCCCCAATTTCGGGTGCTCATTCAACAACTCCGTCATGTACTGACTGCACCCAAACACTAGACTAAAGTCGAGTGTTGAAAGCTGGCGAAGCTTCTAGGGCATAAACTATCTTCAACATGATGGAGGAGGACAAGGAAACCTAGAAATGGAAGGAAGACTTTGAGAAATGATTGACCAAAGTAATTAGATTAAACCCTAGTATTATTCAAGTAATATAGAAAAACCTAGAAATTAGGAGAAAGTAAAACCTGAAGGCATTTGGGAGGTTGAAGAAACAGCTATGGACTTGAGCGAGGTCGACGCCTTCTGATTTGACAGAGCAGTTAATGGTGGAATTGAGTAAGAGATAGAGGGAGCGACGGACGCCTTGTGATTTCAGTGCTATTTATCTTTACCGCAATCCAGTACAGCACCAACGCACCAAACATGTTAAGATGGATATTCATTTTGTTCGGGAAAAGGTTGCTATTGGTCAAGTACGTGTTTTGCATGTTCCTACTCCATATCAGTTTGCTGATATTTTCACCAAAGGTCTTCCGCAACATTTATTCTTGGATTTTAAGTCCAGTCTCAGCATTCGTCCTCCTCCCGCTATGACTGCGGGGGTGTGATAGAATATAAAATATAATAGGATTATATTTTGTATTTGGATATAGTTTATAGAATTAAACTTCTACTCTAGTTAGGTTTTCTAATATTGTTAGGATTACCTTTATGTTGTAACCTATATATTGAGATCAATGGATTCACTCCAATCAAGGGAGTTTACATAATCTAACAGACGGAAATCGAATTGCGTCGTTCTTGAGCGAGGTCGTTGAACCAAAAGGAAGGAGGGACGATGGGGAGCGAGAGACCGCTCAGGGACGACGGCGGAGCTTGAGCGAGGTCGTTGAACAGTGCGAGGGTTTCAATTGGGAGAGGGAGGGAGGGAAACAATGGAAAATTGATAAGAGAGGGAGGGACTGATGGAGCGCGCAAATAAGAACTCGAAAATTAGAGGGAAACAACGCAATTGCTCGGGTTGACTAACCAGAGCACTTATTTACAAATGTTCAGGTTGATTAGTCAACCGGAGTACTTATTTACAACCCGAGCATTTGTGAATTTTTTTACTAAAATTTTCACAAGTGCTTGAGTTGATTAGTCAACCGGAGCACTTGATATGTAGCAAAAGTGGTTTTTTCCACTAGTGATATGATATTTGCCACGGGAAATAATTACTCGTGTCATAGATTTAACTCCTTATTTAGATTTTGGGTTATACTTTATTTTTCCCGTGGCTAGATGCAATTATGCCACGAATTTTGAATTCCCGTGGCATAATTTGTGGCCCAAGTGGTACTTGTTGTAGTGTTCCATTTTACTATCTCCTTCTTTTCCTTTCTTGGTTCAACACATGAATTGTGTCACAATACTTCAGTCCTTTACTTGGCACAGATGGTATCACACCTTAGTGATTGGTTTTCTTTTCAAGCTTGAAATGTTATGGAGCCCTTCCAAGCTTGAGGAGGGCATTGTGGTATCTTAGCTTGGCCCACCTTCATCTGATGGCTACAGTAACTCTAATGCAGTCACTTTTGTGAAGTGTTTCCTGCACCTAAGCATTTCCTTAATGGGATTTATGTGCAATTTTGGAGTTCACAAATAGCTGACTACTGCTCTGGACAATGCTGAACTAGTGAATTCTAAGCGCCTGAAAAGTTTTGGTGGTGCTGTTTTTTAATGACTTGCTACTTGCAGCGGTGATGTTAGTTGATCTAATTCTCGGCAACAGGCAATATCATATCACATCAATATTGGACAGCATGTGTGGTTCAGCTCTAGAAGGATTACTCAAAGATATTCTTGAGTTATTCCCAATACCAGATTCCAAATTTTTTGTTGCTTGGAGTGACTATAAAATGATGTATGCTCAACTTCCTTCCATGTAGGTTGGAGATTAGACTCATATCGAACCTAGAAGTCATGGCTCACAACCTATAATCATCACCAGATAAGCTGCTGCACATCCATTTATGCCCCATCATAATGAGCTGAATATATGAAGCTATACATTTGTACTACACCCAATCTTTATCTTAAGAAGTTCTATGGCTTTAATCTATTTCAAACTGAAAATGTTTTCAACCATTTTCAGTTTAGGGGGGGTGGTGTTGGAGGTTACAAAGTTTGTTAGTTTCCTTAATGCAAGGAAAATTAGTTTTAGTTAGATGTAATTAGTTTAAGTATAAATAGTTTCTTGTACTTCATTTTATGATACAACAATATAATACAATGTAGTCTCTTTCTTCTCTTTCCTCTCTGTACTGCCTTCTTGAGTTCTTCTCTAAACTCCATTAATGGAGTTCAATCATCAAAATTAACAATTGTTGCTTTGAACAGATGCATGCTCGTGGATTTGTTAATGGATTTAGTTTCATTCTTTTATTTGGTTTAGTGAAGCTACATTATTTTATGTGTTAATAACTGCTTATAATGGCTTTAGCTACATTATTTTTTATTTTGTTAAAAGTTTTGTTTGGTTTTGTTTGTTAATACTTGCTGTGAGTTATCAGTTATGCAATCACGTGTTTATTTTTTAACGGCTGTCAATTCCTCCATGCATACTCGCTGGTTTTGGGCTGCTAATGCTTCTTGATTTCCTTCACTTTGTGTTGCCGGATTTGTGGTATGAGTTGAATCAGGTGTCTTATGAGCTGTACTTATAATTCTATTTAGGTTAAGATAGTTTCATGAACTATTCTCTTTTGGGTTAGTTTGTGGTTGTATCATGATTTATTTGCTTTATTTTTTAATGAAGTATGCATATATGTTCTCTTGTGAAGTTTTGTTATATGACTCATGTCCATGCTATTCTGATTATTGTAAGTTTATATTTGTTAATAATGAAGTTATGATATAGTTTCATAAATTAGTCATTGAGTAATTAACAAGTTTGGTGAATTAATGTTATGGTTATATCTGCATGAGTTGATATATATTATTACTATTATGGTTATGCTTACAATGAGTTGATATGTAGTATTATTATTATTTTGAGAACAACGTTATTTTTGTTAAAATTGAAATTGTTGGGTTGCCATCCTAGATTTTCTGCTGATTTGGTGTAAGGCCTTAATTAAGGGCATCCATATGATTTGATGATTAAAGTATTGTTTATTATTATTATTTAAGAGCAAGATATCCGGAGGGATGTAATCCCAAGATGAAGAACATGCAAACCCATAGGACGAAATCCTAGGTATAGCTTGGTTTTGTTGTCGTCCGAGAGGTTAGTGCGCTTCGTGAGTTTTGCCATTCTTAGACACATGCAGTAGGGAACGTAACCCATAGGCGGTCCTGAAAGTTGCGATCTGACATTACCATAGGAAGTGGGTTGTTCACTACGTCGAGCTCTCTCTCACAACTAGTTATAGTATTTTATTTCTTTTAACTTTGACAATTTATATTGTTGATACTTGAGTTTATATGTATATTTATTTATCCATTTTGTTTATTATATTATCTTTACCTTATTTCATTTAGCATGTTGTATTATCTTTGTTTAAGACTTTTATTTGAATATTTAATGTTTACTATTGAGATGTTTTTGTATTATGACTTGATTATTAAGGCTTTTATAACTCTTATATGGATCCTAATTGGGCTGGGAGAGCTGTTAGTTACTCCCCACTGATTGTGAATGTTTGTTGATATGTTTTGCAGGTGTTTATGAGACATGTTTATTTCGTGTTATGGGCAATGAGGAGAGAGAGAGGTTATTTAGGAAATTGTGACATTTTATTTTATTTATATATCTATGCTGTGTACATTGGGTTCACGAGGTTGTTTAGCGTATTTATAGATATTTTTGAATTATGTTCATTCGGTTTTGTTTTAGTTTAATTTAACCTTTGTTTAAAGTGACATTTTCGTCAGGAGATAATTCCGCTATCGCCATTTATTTAATAGAAATGTTTTGTTTCGTTTCTAATATGTTAATAAAAGGGCGTAGTGTACAGTATCTACCCTATCATATTCCACCCCTTAAAAAAAAACATAACTTTTTCAAAGTCAATCCTACACCCTCCTCTATTATATCTTTTTCGAAAACATCTACAATCATCATCCTACCACACATATAAAAAAAATTTCAAATATTAATATACCTTAATCCATCCATCGTCTTTTCCAATAAAAGATAAAAAAACAGAGGGTCCTTTCCAAAAAAAAACGAATTTCGAAAATTTTAAGCCCAGTCCGAATAATCCAATCTTATCTAACTAACCCAATCCCAATACATTTGCATTCATCTCAGGCCCATTAGAGTCAATGCATTCATATTAGGCCCGCTAGCATCAGAGTCCATCTTAAACCCATATAAGTCTAGGTCATGTCAAAATCTAGGCCCATTTGCATCTCTATGTGAACCATAGTCAAGCCCAACCCAAAGTTTAGGTCCATGTTAACCCAATGCATATCGTAGGTCTAGTTTGCATCTCTATGTAAACCCTAGTCAAGTCCAATCCAAAGCTTAAGTCCATTTAGGCTTAATTCATGCCATAGGTCTAGTTTTCATCTCCATGTAAACCCTAGTCAAGCCTAAACCTAAGCCCATTTAGGCCTAACTCAAATCTTAGGTCTACTTTGTATGTTTATGTAAGCCCTTGTCAATCCTAATTGCAAACCCATATAGGACGAATTCCAAATTCTAAAACCTATCAACCCTTTGGTCTAGCTTGCTTGCTCTAAATGTAAATTCAAAGTCTAGATTTCCCTTAGTATCTAGTCTGCTTATCTATAATAAGATCAAAGCCTAGTCACCCCTTAGTCTAGCCTGCTTATTTGAAATATAAGTTCGAAGTCTAGTCTTCCCTTAGTGTCTAGTTTGCTTATCACCCATAAGTTTAAAGCGTAGTCACCCTTAAGTCTAGTCTGCTTATCGTAGATATAAGTTCAAATTCTAGTCTTCCCTTATTGTCTATCCTGATTACTCTCCCTTAAGTTCAAAGTCTGGTCACCCTTAAGTCTAGCCTGCTTATTCTAAGTGTAAGTTCAAAGTCGTCTAATCTTCCCTATCAGCGTAGCCTGCTTACTCTCCCGTAAGTTTAAAGTCTAGTATGCCTTAAAGTCCACATAGGCAATCCCTGAGTCTAGTTTGCTTACTCTACATGTAAGTTCAAACCTCGTCGGAGAGAGAGAAGCGAATTGAAAACCGGCCATCATAAATAGTACCTGCTACTATTACTTTTTCTAGTTTGCATATAGGCTTTATATTCTCTACGGCGTCAATCATAAGTTTGATTACATCGCCTAAAGCCATTGAGTCCAGTATGCTTGAATAGCCCAGTCCATGTCTGGATATGCGTATAGTTAGGCCTATGTCTACATCACGGTCAAGCCCATAACCATTTTCAAATCCTCCATTTCAAAATCATTTCCCATTTCCAGTTCCCAATTTCATTTCTCATTTTCATTTCTGATTTCCCGTTTCCATTTCCCATTTCCATTTCCCATTTCCCATTTCCATTTCCCATTTCCAGTTCGCATTTCGAAAATCTTTTCTCAAAACTTACAAGTAAGGTCAATTCAATCTGTTCAGGACAAATTGTGAGGTTACAACTTGGAGACTCCCAATGGAGAGGAAACAAGTTTAACCTACTCCTAGACTCGCCCAACGCACCATCACCTTTTCAGACGAATCCTTCGAAACTTCTGATCGTCATCTGAAATGGGAGACACTAATGAACAACTTAGTGCCATCATGGCTCAACTCCAAATGATGAACTCTCGTCTTGAGGAACAAGACAATGAGATCAAAATACTGAAGAAAAATTGACAACTGAGGAAAAAGAACGGGAAGATACTCCACCACCACCACCTGCTTTCAAGTTTGAGATTGATTTGAGGTTCGAAAAACTCGAGCCATTGATCCAGTTAATACCTGCACTCGAGAGTCAGGATCATGGCCATGACATCATTGATCCAGAACTGAGTGAAAAGCTCCTTAAAAAGGTAGCATTGTGTGACCTCCCAAAATTTAAGGGGGTCGAAGACCCAGTCTATCATTTGAGAGCCTTCTCCATTTCTATGGCTTTCAAAGGCATGAACTTGGACATGTTTACTTATGTCTTTCCCTTGACCTTGGATTCACATCCATCCAAGTGGTTCAGATCATTGAACAAAACTAAGCTGAACGACTAGGACTACATCAAACAGGATTTCCGCAAGCAATACATATACAATACTCAACTTTCTATTGGTATTCATGAGTTGGAGTTAACTAAACAAGACCCCAACGAAGATTTCTTCACCTTTCTTACACTAGTTAAAAAAACCTTATATGGCACGAGTTAACTGATCCGGTTCTTTAAAAATCGGATCCGTTAAAAGTTAACTGATCCGGTTCCTTAAAAACCGGATAAGTTATTGTCCGTTTTTGGAGCGATCACTACTACATTTCTAATCAAAGGCAATGGCTAAAATTATCTAATGCAACGGTTGTTTTATTATACCGTTGCAATAGAACCATCAATTGCAACGGTCTACATCAATCTAGGTTCATGGATTGAGCTATTGCAACGACTTAAAAATGACCGTTGCATTAGGTAGATCTATAGCAACGACTTGGTGATGCCGTTGCATTAGATGGAGTTGTAACAACGTTGTGATATACGGTTGACGCACTAGACATTATCTATGGCAACAGATCTCTAGTTATTTTTTTAGGGGCAATTATCTATATTAGATCAAAATTGGCGCAATTATATTTCTTTCCCTCTTATCTTTTCCACGAAAATTTTGAACCTTCACAAAAAAAACTCCTAAATTTTCATTAAACAAGGAAAAAAGAAAAAGTTTCATTGACAGATAACTGATCGAAAAACCCTACGAAAATTTGCCAAAAAAAATTCAATCTCCCAAATCTCTCAACTGTGCGAATTGTGATTATCTACTGATAGGAAGACTTGGCTCAAGATTTCTTTCGATATTATTTCGAAATTCTTCCAAAATTCACGAATATATGTGAAATTCCTCCTCAAATCCTCAACGCAGTAAGTAGGCGCAATTCTTTCTCAAGAAAACCCAGCAAATAGCGAAATCTCGAATTACCAGTCAAGCTTCAACAGGGTCGTATCTTCAATTTCAATTGTTATGGGAGTTTCACTGATGACGACTTCTTCAATTTTATGGTTATGGTTTTGTTCCATGGTAATAGGATATTCATATAGAGTGGAAATTCTTCAACAAAACCCAGCAAAGAGGCAAATCATTCAAGAATACCTAGCAAAGAGTCGAAATTCAAGAAACCCAACAGGGGAAATTTCGAATCATTAGTCGAGCGTCTAAAGGTATGTTCTTCAATTTCAATTGTTATGGGAGATATGGTGTTGTTGCATGGTAGTAGGATATTCATATAGAGGGGGTAATAGCTATGTTGATTGATTTTTTTTAATAGCTGCATGTTTGAGCCTACTACTTCTGATCTGGAGATAAAGAGATGATGATATCTCTGCTGTGTAGTTGTGGGCGGTGTGCTTGTTTTGTCTTCTAATTTTGGTATTGCATTTTGCTTATCCTTGTGAAAGATTCAGCATGGCTCCCTTGATTTTTGAAGGCAATGCTTTAGTGTCATTTGTATATTTGAAACTGGTTTCTCAATACATGTGGTTTGAATCATCGGTCTGATAAATTCCAGTCCCTTATTGGAAGAAGACTCGCATGAACTTCATGGCTCACAGCTAACTAAAATTTAGCAAAACTTACTTATTTTTTCTTTTCAAATGAAAAAGAGCCACATAGCTCCCCTCATCATTTTCTAAGACAAATTGTGTGAAGCTAGGAAGTTGTTCCTCGTAATCTCGTTATCCAATAAAGTCCAATGTTTCTCCAAATCTCTTCTGACAATGTGTGTGGATACTACCTTCCTCTACTACCCAACACGTCACTAACCATTCCATACTACTTCATACTTGATATCATACTCTCCATATAATTTCCATACCATCACCTTCTCTCTCTTTTCTTGCAACAACTGCTAAGAACACAGCTCCTCAGTTCATCACTTCATCATCAGGTATTTATACTTTTGCTGCTTCATTTTATCCATTTCTGATCAGTTTTGTTGGATTTTTGTGGTTTTTATGATGTAATTTTTTCTTCTAGTTTATGGGTTTTTCATAAATTTTAGAACTTGGGTCTTCTTTCTTTGTGATGTTGTTTTCTATAGGGTAATAATTTATGGGATTTTTCTAGAAAAGGAATAAAGTTATTGATGTTATTTGCAGTTTGGTGTGATATTGCTGATTTAGGTATACTGGATTGGGTGATGGTGCTGATTTTCTAATTCATTGTGAATTTGGGAAACAAGACAAGAGAAAAATGGGAACAAGTAGAACTTGTTTAATTGGGCTTACCTTTTCAACCAAAAGATTTATGCTTTCTCTTTATTGAGGAGTGAGAACAGCAACAATACTATTAAGATGCACAAGAAAGGGCTAAATGATGGTAGTTGTGGACTTTGGTCGTCAGATGAGATGTTCTGCTATATTAATAGTCTGCTATAACATTTTTTGTTTTTATTTCTAAATTGAGTGTTTTCAAACTATTACAATGTTTAAATTTTTAGGTGAACAATGAGCCAAATGGAGGAGATCAAACGTAGATATCTCATTTCATAGATGGCACACACTTGTCGAATGAAGGTATTATCCTCTCACTTCTCTCTAGACTAGACATAAGTGCATGTTCTTTCCTTGCAGTTGCCTATACTTATTGATATTTCTAACTGCGTAGTTTCCAGCAGTCGTTAAGTTTTAGATTACGTATTAAATTTCTTGCTGGTTCCAATGATATATATGTCTGCCAACTAGAACCATTTTGACAGAATAAGTCATAACAGAGATGTTAGAGATATAAAGGTCGAAAGTCAATTACAAATATAAGTTATGAAGCATGGAAACCTCTGAGACATGAGGTTTCCCAGTGTCGTCTACGTGTTTCGTGCCATATGATTGCTTAAATACTTATTCTGGTTAGATTCAGATGGGTAATTTGGTGACTTCGTCTTAAATAGGCTATGGCAGAAGTTTTATGAAAAGTCCATGTATGTTATACAGGCTTCAAATGTCTCATATTTCATCAGTTTCATCCATGAATTGAAGCATCATAGGAGATAAGTAACAAAACCATATTATCCTCAGGTTATCATAATCAGCACCACAAAGGGAGTCCGCCTATTAAGATAGTGGAATTTTTTTTAAAATGCACTGGACTAAAACAGGGGCAGAAACACGTTAGATTATTGAACAAAAAGATTCATATCACTGTTAAGTGTTAAGATAGAGACGACAAACACATACACGACTCATCGGACTCATCCTGCTAAATCTGTAATTTAACCTACCAATTAAAGGAGGGTGGTGAAATTGTCATGCAAGAGTGGTAGTTGGCTTCCTTAAATAAGTCTTGGACAGCAGGCAGTCGAGCACTACAACTACATGTCTACAACTTTATTGTTAACGTAATTAGACCATTATAATGGACTCAATTTTGACCCACCTTAATATATTTTCCACTAGTTTCTTCTATATATCTGCACTCTTACTCCGTAATTTTTATTGTTATGTCAACTCCATTTTCAATTTTAGGCAATAAATTTTGTGTTTTCTAACTATTTACCGTGTTTGAATTATTAGGTGAACAATGAGCCAATGGAGGAGATCAAACATATAGATGTTTAAGTACATACGCTATTGGTGGCCGGATCTAGCTAGCTATATATTGCAATATGGTGCTTTTAGGCAGTATTTAGAAGGAAATTAGGATATATATATACTAGAAATATTTTGTAGTACACTAAACAATTATTTAGTTTGGTTTGATTTAATACATTTTGTTTATATTAGTAAGAATCTAGTCATGAGATTGTATTTTTCTTATAAATTCATTAGTTTGAAAATTTTCAATACATGACAACTATTTTGAGCTTTTGGAGCAATTTTAATATTGGAGTAATATGCGTTGCAATAGCTACCGCTATAGGGCGTTGCAATAGCTACTGCTATAGGGCGTTGCAATAGCTACTGCTAATGGGCATTGCAATAGCTTTTGTTAATGGCCGTTGCAATAGCCTAACCGTTGCATAATCTACATGAAACTAATGACTCACACAACCGTTGCATAAAAGTTTGGTCTATAGCAACGGTTCATCAAGCCGTTGCAATAGGTCCCAAAAGTCATTGCATTAGAGCTATTGCAACGCCTTCAAATGCGACGGTTCAAAACCGTTGCAATAGGTCTAATGCAACGACTTTTGGGCCTATTTCAACGGTTTTCATGCGTTGCCTTTTCCCTTTAATGTAGTAGTGGACAAATGTCAAAAAATAAACTGAACTGGTCCATTTGAGGAACCGGATCAGTTGGGTTCGCCATATTATATAAGCGCGGCCCATTTCTTTTTCTTTTCCCCTCACTCCTCTTAAACCCTAACTCCCTCACTCCCACTTCTCTTACCCTCACTCCTCTTCTGATCTCCCCCCTTCTCACACGCCTCTCAAATCCCCCCCAAAAAACCCTAAATTCCTTCTCCTATTCTAATTTCCTCCTCCCTCCTCCCTCTCATAACCCAGTCACCACGAGTCCACGACAGCCTAAATTTGCCAAACCCACACCACCAACTACCCTCTCAGACCCTATCTCATTCTCCTCCTCCCCTCGCCACGCCGCCACCACGAGTCGCTCGTCTCTCACCGCACTCACTCGTCGATCACTCGTTTCTCAATCAGCGAAGGACCAGATTCTTGCCCTCTCACTCGTCACGCGCTGCTCACCATATTTTATTGAAGTCATCTCAATCTTCGTTGCTAATTTCCTCTCCTCTCTCAATGTTCGTCGCTGATTTCCTCTCCTCTCTCGATCTTCTTCGCTCGTTTTTTATTCCAGATCTGAGGTTTTTCGTTTTTAATTACTGATTTTTTTTCGATTTTTAATCTCGTTGAAATTTTAGATCTCGTTGTAATTTTTTTGCTTTTTTCAAATTTTCAGATCTGAAGTCCTCTCTCAATTTTTTTATTTTCGTTTTTAGGTTTAGTTCGTTTTCTTAATTTTGTATATTTTAGTTTATTTTTTATTATATATATTTAATTCCAAATTTGGTATATCTTAGTTTGTAATTCCAGATCTATGCCTTATATTTTATGCCTTTTATTCAATGTTGTATTCCACAATTTTCGATTATAATTTAGATGCAATTATAATCCATGGTTCATATTTAGTTGCGAATTATAAGCTATATTTAATGCCTGTGATTCAAGTAATTATATGTAAAGGTTGGACGCCTGGACCCAATGTTTTTTTGTTTCCCATCCTTACTCAACAAATCCGGTTTTGCAAGAAAATCGGATCAGTTAACTTGATTAACCGATCCGGTTTTAACTTCTTGCAAAATCGGATCAGTTAGTGATCAACTGATCCGGTTCAGGACTGGATCAGTTGATCAATAAGAGCCGCTCCGTGTCCACCGGATCCGGAGCAAAACCGGATTTGTAAGCCCGATTTTGATCGGATCCGATGGACTTTTTTCTACTAGTGTTAACAGATGACGGAAAAGGCCGCACATATGACTAACAGGTCATTTGAAGAGGATCAAGTTCGACTGGTGATCCGTAACTTGCAACCCAAGTACGAAGATCACTAAATGATTGAGGAAGGCGTGCAAGCCTCTAAAAGTAAAGGTTACAATAACAACAACTCTTCGAAGAAGAGTAACAACAACTCTTCTGGCTCCAAGAGCAATGAAGTAAATGCCTTAAACACTAAAATTAGGGGTTATCAAGCACAAAAGCCCCAAAGAACCTTCGTTCCACTGGGCATGACTTTGGAAGAAGCTTTCAATAGGTTTCGTGCAAGAGGAGCAATCCAGCATATTGCTCCCACTCCGGACCCTTCACCTGAAAATCAGTCGTAAGAAGTGGAATCCTAATTCCTACTGCAAATATCACCAAGGGAACGGGCATCTCACATCTGAATGTTGGGCCTTAAAGATTGATCTGTAGGACATGATTGACATTGGTAGACTTCCAATTCTACCTACAGCAACAACAACAACCCCTTGGGCATTGTCTAAAGAGTGCAGGGGGTTTAGTCATTTAGCGCTAGTTTTCTAGGTTGAATTGAGTCCCTCCCCTAGCTCTGTTTTCCTTCCTTGTCGAGTTGATGTCATTTAGGACTTTTATATTTATCAGCCCTATGTTCTATCTATTTAATTCAAATAAATAAAATATAATTGCATTTTTTTTTCATTTTCATTGGCCTTCCATTATTTTATTTATACTTCTAATTCAATGATGAAATTTAAATCAACTAAACGATCTTGATTAATAAAATAATGTAGAAAATTCAAAAAAGGACATACGTTGGATTAAGAGTTATTTCCCTCTTCCCTCCATCATTTAAAAAGCCATCATCCATAAGCCATCCTCATGTCATCAAAAAAAAATTCCCATTAACCATCATTCCCATGATCCTTAACCTAAAAAAGAGATCCATTCAAAATCTAAGCTCCACAAAATGACCTTCAAACCTTCCAATACACTAAACCATATCTATAAACTTGTGTGCAAGCCTCAGTACATAAAAAAATTGAAAAATTAATGCTAGAAAAAATAAAAAATAATAAGTGAAAAATTCAAAGTGCGAAAAAAAACAAAACAAAACGCACAAAGCAAAAATACAAAAACCAAAAGGAAAAGCCAAAGGCAATAGAAAAAGTCAAGCTAGGGGGCTTGCACACAAGTTCTACGCCTCATTCCAAAATCCTTTGATCCATCAAAAAACCTACTTATTCCATACTATAGCCCAACCAATTAAACCTTCATCAAGACCTCAAACCTTTCAACCTTTCATATGACTAACTCCTTCTTCAAGGTATGTCCAAGCCTACTAGGTTGAAAACCCGAAAGGGGGGCTTAGACAAAAGTTAGGGCACAAAAAAATCAGATACATAACTACGGATGGTCTGATTTTGCAAGGACACGTTGGAATCCTCATCTCGAGGTCCGACCGCTTCAATAAAATAAAATTAATCACGGTCTAATAATTTGAGTTTCTAGAATTTAGATTCATACTCTTTCTAAATCCTGACATAGACTCGAGTCTGAACCTAGCCATAGTCATGTAAGTTCGATTTTCGGTTCGATTTTGGGACAAAACCAAAGCAAACCGGAATAAATTTGGTTTTAACATTTCAAGTCCAAATCCAAACCAAATTTCAGCTCAAACCAACGAAATTACGAAGCCAAAACCGAACCGATTTATTTTAATGTTCCAAAACAACCAGACCAATCCAAAATTGTGAAAACAAAAACGAATTTTTCTTTAAATACAAACAACTTTTTCCAAGAGTCACAAATTACAAATATTAGTATACTAATACTAGACATCAGCATAAATGTATGATTGCCGCCGCACATACCAAAACATGTTGTACATCAGCATCAAGAACAAAGGTGGGCGTAAAATCAATGAGATAAAAATGGAACACTTGTAATTAGTCTAATTCTACCAAGCCAAAATTTTATTTCTAATACAACACTTGATAAAAATGTAAAGGCAACAACAAAAACATAGTTAACGAGAGAGTCAACAAGCAATGAGACAATTATCTGATATTTGTGAACTGAGAAATGGAGGAGATGTTCTTCGATCTTCATTGAGAAATGCAGGAGATCAGCGAGAGAATCAATAACGAATGAGGAGAGATCTTTAATTTTCAGTGAGAGCTTGAGAGGAGAGGGGGAGACGGAGGAGAGAGAGAAACAACTAGGAACTTTTGAGGGTTTGTTAGGAGAGTTAGGGTTTCTTAGGAACTTAAGATAGTTAGAAAATGGGATGAACATCTATTAAAAGCATTTAAAGGCCCATATCACATACTCAGATATAAAACTTTAGTTTGGTTCGGTTGTTTTTGGTTTTTCAAAATAAAAATTGATCCAAATCGAAAACCGAAAAAAAAATTCAATCCAAACCAAACCGATTTAAAAAAAAAAACAAACCAGATTACTAATTCGGTTTGGTTTGGTTTTCGGTTTTTAACCAAATAACTTACACCCCTACCTAGCCACGTCAAAGCCTTTTCCCACCTACATCTATATGAGTTGCAAAATTAGACCTTTTTGTTTTTCCATCCAACCTTTAATTTCCACGTCCCTGAAGGATTCTCCGATAATTCCAAGGTCTCTAATCCCTGAATTTACCTGCATCAACTTCCCACTGATGAATTTTACATGAAACTTCGAATGGTCCAAATGATCAATTCAAGACAAGTACCTTCTAATCTAGGCTCTAAGTTCGTAATTCAAGACCACTTACCCAAAGTGGTGGTTCCTCCAAATCAAACTTCCGAAGAGTTGTAATCTGCGGATCTCAGACCCCGATTTCTTATCAAAACAAGTGAAAGTTTTGTAAACACTAATGGCATATGTGCATCTGAGGTTATAGGAAAGAAAATCAAATTTGACCAAGCAACTTTAGGAAAACTTTGGGAAGTTCCATGCAAAGGAACAGATACATATTTCAAAAGGAAAGGAACTATATATTTTCCAAAGTTTTCTCAGGATGATGTTGTCATATTTTTTGGAGGAACTGTTGGGAAAACTAAATTGAATCATAATGTGCTTTCCCCTCTTCACAAAGTTCTTTTTAACTTGGTGTGGAGAGCACTCATTACTCGAACTGAAAATAGGAATGAAGTTGGCCTCCTTGATATGTGCTATATGTTTTGTCTTGACCACCACATCCAAATAAACTTCTTCTCCCTCTTCATTCAATACCTCATCCATTGCATAGAGTATCACTGTGTAGTGGGTTATGGTGCATTCATCACCTCTCTTCTTGCTGATTTCAAAGTCAAAACTGTTGGATGACCTACCTTGGGAATTAAATAAGGTAATATCTTAAATGAAAAAACCCTGTATGGTTTGGATTTGTCTGTCCAAGATGGGGTGTTTTCAGGGGGAGACTTCCTCATAGTTACTCTAAAAATAGGAAACTGCCTATGTTGAACATAGAATAACAAACTGATGTTCTTCCTGAGGAACAAGCAATTGATGCCACTGATAAGCCAAAGGAACAGGACACAAAGAAACCAAAGAAAGATCCTAGTATTAAAAAGGCTAAAAAGTTTGTTCCTAAGATAGCTCCCTCTGTAGCCTCTACACGAAAGAGTTCTAGGTTATCTGCTACTAAGACCTTCACTGCTCTTTCCTCTAATAAGGATGATCCTCTATATAGTTGTTTCTGATGAAGAGGACCACAAAGCAGCATCTCCTAAGGAACTGTTTGTCTCCTCCTCTCCTTTCCCATCTGAACCGGGTTCTCCTTCACTTCCAATAACCATCAACAGTGTTCCTCAAATTTCTCTATCCACTTTCTCTGTTCCCTCTAGCTATAAACAGAGGAAAATTGCCATTAATGATCCAAATCCCTTTGCTACAACCTCATATAAACTTCCTCCACCTCCTCCCTTTCTTCCTGCTCAATATCAAGACAACTCTTCCTCTGTTCCACTCACAGGAACAACATGTCCTTTACAAGACATAAACCCTATCCCTCCTATCCAACTCCCTACTGATCCTGATTAAAAAGGAAAAGAAAAACTTTCTCCTTCTACTGAGTATAGGTGGATCAATGAGGTTTGTACAATCATCTCCATTGGACGTTTGATTGCAAAACTGACAAGATGTTGGACATCATCAAAGTCCATAGTGATATAGTCATTGAACAGCAGAATAATATGGATATAATGGTTCATGGGATGAATACACTGAAGAAGCAGGTGCATGCTCACCATGAGGATGTGATGAAGAAATTAGAAGAAGTTGTGGAAGAAGACGAAGTTGTAGAGGAACACACATCCCCTCCTCCTACCACCTAAGTTTTTGTTTCTTTCCAAGAACATGAATTCTTAGCCTTTGTTTCCTTTTTGTTATCTTTTTTTTTCTTTCGTTTTGTACTCTTTTGGAACAAATGCTATGGGAATCTAATTGTGCTACTCTTCAATTTTAATATATTTGCATTACTTCTTACTTGGAATAGCTAGTATTATATGATTGATGTTTGAGCAAGTCTAACTTTTGTTTCCTAACTTAACCATCTCTTTGGTGCTTGCTTATGGTCTTAAGGTATTGAAACCATCAGTCTTCCCAAAACCACAATGGGTTTGATCATTTTGATGATAACAAAGAGGGAAAAGGTACCAGGATCAAACAAAGTTGCAAATAAATCCTTAATCTGACCTTAATTAAAAATTATTAAATTATTATTATTATCTTTCATTCTCTTATCTTATTTGTTGCATTTTTCTTAGTTTGTGTCTTTGTTGTCATCATCAAAAAGGGAAAAATTGTTGAACCCTAGTTTTGATGATGACAAAGAAACAAAGATACAAACTAAGTTATAAACTAACAAACTGTTGAGTGAAAGGAAATCTGCAAGGTATCACCACATTGAGCAAAGAGAATACTAAGTCTAAGGAAAAAATCAAACTAGATTTTGAAGACTAAGTGAAGATGCTCAAGGAACTGGTACTGGAGTTACATTGGAGCAAAAGGATCAAGCAAGGCTTTTTATCTTTTAGTTCCTATGTAAGGAACGAGTAAGTTTTGGTAAGGAACACCTGTCTTTGTTATGAGAATGTCTGTCTGTTCCTTACATGTTGGTACAATTAACTAACGATAAAGGAACTGAGTAGCAGTCATAGGAACTTGTTCCTGCGATATAAAAAGCAATGGTTCAAATCTAGCAGTTGAGTTTTAAAGGTTAAATTTTAGGAAAGATTAAGTTAAAAATTTTATTTGATTAAAGTCGGTTTTAAAGAAAATCTTTTTATGTAAAAGATTTTATCTTATTTGAAAAGTAAAATCCATTTATTTTTAAAGAAAATATTTTTAGATATTGTTTGTTAAAAGGATTTAAATTTGGTTTTATTAATTAAAAAATGCCTTTAGGAAAAACCAAAAATAAAAGTAATGCACAAGTAACTGCTAAATTATAGGAAGTCATTACTGGGTTGTTACACACGTTCTAAATTGAACGGGGTGTTTGTGGGAGATCATGGAGCTTGTTCCTCAAGCTAAGGAACTTCATGGGTTAATGTTTTAAACCACTAATACATGTTTAATACCACGTTTCACACGATGACTGCTACAAATATACAAGTTCAATTATGTTCTAGATTGTGACTGACTAAGTGATTAAGTGAACTTAAGTAATTAAAGTGTCAGTACCTTCATTCTCTTATAAGCCATCTATATTATTTGCCTTCTTACTCTATTCCATTAAGTTTAATGTTCATTGTAATTATGGTTTTGGGGTAAGGGGATTTTGAGTGAAATCTTGTATAAGAGAAGCTTTGAGTGAAGCAAGTTAAAGAGAGATAACTTCGAGTGAAGTTGAGAGGAACAACTGTTAAGGAACTTGAGTTTAGGAACTCGAGTCGTGGCCCTGAGTATAATCAGGTTGTAAAAAAGGTGTTTGGCCTATTTAGTGAAAGAGTTTAGTTTAAAATCCCTTGTGGTCGAGGTTGTTTCTTCCTGTTGGGCCCAGGAAGTTTTTCCTCGTAAAAATCTCTTGTGTTCCTTTAGCTTGATTTTCTATTTCAGTTTTATAATTCCGCAAAACATACGTTTATTTCTACACATACAATTTACCCCTCCTCTTGTAGTGTTCCTAGTGAAATAACAATATATTTTACTATTAATATTAATATTATTTTTTTGATACTTATTGCGATCTAACTTCATGTTTTCCTTATATTTACTCCCTCTTTATTTTTTTATTTTACCCACTTAGTCTCCAACATAAGAATTAAGAGAAAGAGAGATTAAGAAAATTGAAATTGCATCGCATTGGAGTTTTTTTAGGGCCAACAAGAGAGATATAATAGAATCAACAAAAGTGGGATGGATATTTAAATATGTAAGTGGTAGTACGAAAAAATGTTTAAACATGAAAGTGGTAATGATATGAATATCTTAATATCAAAGGTGGCCAACTTAAGAACTAGAATGTGTAGAATTCAAAGTGGGTAAAAGATTAAAATATAGTACAAGTAAGGTAAATAGTTATGGGGAGAGTAATATTCATACCATTCTTTCGTCAACATTGATGAATGATTTTTCTCCAACTTGTTTTTGTGTAACTAATCTTTCTTCTATCTCTTTAGTCTTTAGTGCAACATTAATGGTAGTTAATAAGTTTTTAGAAAATATTGGTAGAAAATTCATACTTTTTATATGTTTCATACTTGAACCCCATGCTAAAATTTCAGTATACACCATTATGGTAAAAGTTATATATAACTAGTATGCATTCAGATTCTTCCCAGCACTAGCCATAGCAGCAATACCCATCTTTGAGTGTTTCAAGTGCGGGTGAATCTCATCTTTGAAGAAGTGAGCTTCGTCACCATCTAAAAGTTTATATATAGAGAGAAGAAGATCTATCGCTGCTTCCCCATTTATGATCAAGGTAGAATATACTATCCAAGACTCCTTGGTGCACAAGTAAACATACTCTGATTAGGGAACATGGAATATTATTTTTAATGTTTAATTTTCTTAAAAAAATAGAGTTTTAAACATTTATAAATACATATATCTAGATAAGGATCTTTGGATAAAGCAAAATTAGAATTTGGTTTTGAATAAACAACCAAAATTTTTATATTATGTAAATTGAATATAACTTTTGCAGCGTAATTCATAATATTATAATATTTATAGCATTGGAGAGTGCTTGAAATATGTTTCGAATAAGATCCATTTACAATATAGTTTTACAACTTATGAAAGATATATACTTCCTTCGTTTCGTTTTAAATACAACAAAAGAATATTTTATATCTCACAAAAAATAGCCCTTTGTTGCATTTTAAAACGAAACGGAGGAAGTATTAATTTAGATGAATGAGAATGCCACCAAAGCAGGTCATGTTTTTGTTTGGGTAAAATATTTAGAAAATCGGTAGCAGTTTCTAGAGCATACACCCAATACTATGAAGGAATAGATGCATGAATGAGAAGAGTGCAAATGATATTATTTATGGTGTGGATCATGTGTTTAACTTGCCATTTTGAGATGATATGTGGGAACATGAGCAACGGAAAACAATTCCTTGATGGCAATAATTTGTAAGGATTATTATCAAATTCAGGTTCATGGTCACTTTTAAAGGATTTAATGGGACATTCAAATTGAGTGATGACCT
Source organism: Beta corolliflora (assembly GCA_947648045.1). Classification (NCBI taxonomy): domain Eukaryota; kingdom Viridiplantae; phylum Streptophyta; class Magnoliopsida; order Caryophyllales; family Amaranthaceae; genus Beta; species Beta corolliflora. The sequence continues at coordinate 222,902 of CANSZD010000173.1, forward strand.
ATTGTTGGAAATTTAAAAAGGATTGATAAGTTTTAGATTTGTATTTTAAGGGAATTGTCCACACATAATGAGTGAAATCGTCGAGCAAAACTAAATAATATTTATGACCATCAATACTAGGGATAGGAGATGTCCATAAATCCGCATGAATAATATAAAAAACACATGAAGTAGTACTACTAGAAAGAGAAAACAAAAGTCTAACATATATAGGACATGAATTACAAAAATCAAAGGCGTGCTCCTTATTATAATCCATAAAAATTATCGCTCCTAAGAAAGCTTAAAGGTTGAGCTCCATATTGGCCAAGGCGGTTGTGCTGTGTGGATAGAGATATAGCCGTGAGGGTGGTAGCAAGACATGTAGTAGATGGTGACTGGATTAAGACCCCCTGAACTATTGCATCTCGTTATTATGTTCCCTATTTTGAGATCTTTCACTGGAAAAACTGAAAGGATCAAGTTCTACCGACACTAAATTATCAGAAGTAAATTCTCGAATGGAAATTAAGCTTTTGATAATTTATGGAGCTAGAAGAACATCACGAAAGAGGAAGGGGGGTTTTGGGGAGGGTGGCATGACCATAACCCATTATCGGAATGCGGTATCCATTACCAACTAATATATGATTATTAGCGCTTAAATTAAACAAGGGCATGAGAGTACCCGAGACAGGATTCTAAAGATAAGCTCTTCATACCATGTCAGATTGTGAAGAACTTCGTAATATTGAAGCGATTCCATCAATCAATATATTAGGGTTACAAAATATCAGTCTTAACCATGTTAGGAAACCTTATAAGGTTGATAAGGTTGTAATGGTGAAGAAGGGAATGTTTATCGTGCGTTTTGCTGCAATGGATTCTCGTGATCGGGTGCTTAGTGGTACATATTTTTTTGATAGCAAACCAGTAATAATGAAACCTTGGATGCTAGATATGGATTTTCAGAAGGATGAATTGAAAACTATCCCAATCTGGGTTCAATTGAAGCTAGGTATCAAATATTGGGGGGAAAAATCTCTTTATAAGATTGTTTCTCAAATTGGTAAACCTATGCAAAGGGATGATGCTACAAAAAAACGTGACAAAGTTCAATATGCTAGAGTATTGATTGAAGTAGCAATGAAGCAGAATTTTCCAGATGTTGTGACTTTCTTGGATGAACATGGTGAAAAACAGGATGTTGCTGTTGTGTATGAATGGAGACCTACCAAATGTGACAATTGTCATATGATAGGGCATGATACTGTGGAGTGCAGAAGGAATAAAGAGAAATAAGTCTGGGTGCCTAAGAAGACACAACAACATTTGACTACAGATCAGGTGGATAATGTCGAGCTGAAAAGCAACCTATACATAAGGAAGTGGATGCAGATGGATTTCAAAAGGCGCTGAGGCCTATCAGATTGAAGTCATCAGTTGTTACGACCACACCAGTCACTAATGCATTTGACATATTAGTGAATGTTGCTGGGGGTGAGATAATGACAGAACAGGAGGAAAATCTTAATGTTGCTGATCAGTTGAATGTTCAGAAGGAGAATGTGAGCACTAATGTGGGAGGAGGGGACTCCTTCATCTCCAATGGATAGAATCTTGTCTTGGAATGTCCGGGGGATTAACAAGGCTCAGAAACAGATTGGGGTGAAGAATTTCATTCAACAACAATCTGTGGGGCTGGTTAGTCTCTTGGAAACGAAGGTAAAGGCCTCCAATCTTGGTGGTCTATACCAAAGAATGTTTGCTGGATGGTGTTTTAGTTCCAATTCTTATTACAATGATAGTGGCAGAATCTTATTAGCTTGGAAACCAGGTGTGTTTCAGATTAACATTTTGGGTGGTAATAGTCAAGTTTTGCATTGCCATGTTCAGCCTGTTAGTGGTCTACAAGGATTTTATTGTAGTTTTGTCTATGCTTTTAATGATAGTTCTAGAAGAGTAGAGTTGTGGGAGTTTTTAAAGTTGCATAACACTGATGATCCTTGGCTTATTTGTGGTGATTTGAATTGTGTTATGAATGTTGAGGAGTGATAGGCGTGTCGCGCACCTAACAAAAATAAATAACCTAACTGATCTACCTAACTATGTAGTAGGGTAAGTCAGAGTCGATCACACAGAGAGAAAGTTGTTCAATGATTAGCCCTTATATAATGGTAAGACTAAAGAAGATTAATATCAATAATAATGGTTGAATAAACTATACCAATCAATAGCAAAATAAAAGACTCTAAAGTTAAGTATCCCCACTAGCATGAATTAATACAATAATAATTCCTACCCCAAACTAATCATTTAAATGCTCACAAGGAAAAGTACACCCTATAAAATACCAAAAACCTCTCCCGAGTATCTATGGCTTCTCAAATATGCACTCAAGCCTACTCCCGTGAAATCATGCAAATTAAAGACATTAAATGCGACACTCTAACTTCCTAACAATCCATTCTACCTACTCCCGTGGAGAATTTCATATCCTTAATTGAAATACCAAATCCGTCAAAACCCAACTCTCGTTGTGATCAAGACAAAGGAATCATAACAATACTAGTTATCCCTAATCTAGTATTGGAATATGAACAATCAATTAAGTAAGAACAATTGAACAATTAATTTGAGAATTTAAAGAAATAATCATGAATTAATTCATAATAGGGTTCAACCTAACCAAAGATAAAAGAACTACTCAAGCATAATTACAGTAAATAAACAAAACTAGAGAACAATAGTTAAACTTCATAATAGAAAATAAAGAGAAAACAAGAAGAAAATAAGTACTTGAATTAATGGAAGAAAGGTAGAGTCTTGGAGATTAATGAAGATCTACAAGTTTCTCTCTCTAACTTCTCTCTAGAAACCCTAAAAAGTGTATGCAATAAAACTATCTCCCATCATTAAACAAATAAAAGAGTGTTTATAACTTCCTAAAATAATAAAACCGACTTCGCAACACGCGTCATGGAGCAGACCAACACGGACGTGTCAATAACGACACGGACGTGTTGACCTGTAACCATAAAAAGTAATATACGAAAATAAGCTACTCCCTTGAATAAATCAGAGTGACACGGACGTGTCAAAAGTGACACGGACGTGTTGGCCTGTAATCGTCAGATTCCCCAACTCAACTTCGAACAGCTATAACTTTTGATAAGTAGCTCCGTTTGGTGCATGTAATATATCGTTTGAAAGCTCTTCAAGTGTAGTTTCCAACCCAGTTAGAATCACCTCATTATCATGTTTTTGTCAAAAGTTATGAGAAAAATGGTGCAGAGGTGTCATATTTCGCACAAGTACACAAAATCCTTTGTATCTTCTCCAATTCCAATCCGTTTTGGGCACATGATATATCGTTTTGAAGGTCATACAAGTTTTTTTATTTTCATGTCCTTATAAAGGAGTCCAAAGTACCTGAGATTACATCAAAAGACCAAACAACCCGTGAAAGCACCGTAGCTTATAAAAAGGGACCTAAATATGCATAAATGCAATGTAAATGCTCTAATACTACATGGAAATGCACCCTAATATGCAACTAAATGATGTTATAATATGCACTTATCAAACTCCCCCAAGCTAAACATTTGCTTGTCCTCAAGCAAACCAAACCAATTCACAAGGGAAGAGTAAAATGAACTTTTGTACAGGACTTATACGTTCAATCATTCAACCTCCAAGACATGAAATCCGGGCATATGAAAGATATTATAATTATAAGATTAGACTAAGATAGACCACAAATCACACCTCATATAAATTCATGCAATCGCAACTTGACTCACCATGGCAAACCACAAACCTTCCCCCTGGCTAGACTCAATTAAACTCGATAAACCTCACTTTAGTCGAGCACACTTTCTCTCATGTGTTTATAGGTTATGAAATTTCCACTGAAACATATACCAAGTCGACTCGAATGAAGTATTCTTCTTTAAACTTGACTATCATCTCATTCTCCACTTAGAAATGACGAAAGCATGCATATAGATCATGAGGACTTACAAAGGGTTGTAGCGTGGCTAAGGTAAGGGTAGGAAAAATATTTGGGAATGTGGTGCTAAAAGCCAACTAGTGGAGGAAATAACACTTGAACATCTATGGCCATTAGATGCAAACGCCACAAAAACTTCTACTAGAATTTCAACAACACATTGCCAATAAATCAAGATAATACCCATCCTTATCAACTCCAAGAAATTTCATTCACCTTTTATTCAATCTTTTTTTTTCACTTCTTTTTTTTTTCTTTTTTCAGAATTATCTTTCTCAACTTCTTAATCATTCTTTTCATTTTGCACTTTCACACTATAATTTCAAGCATTTTTTTCTTTCAATATATTTTCTTCCAATAATTACGAAAAACCACAAACACAAGCTCAAAACATGAACTTTAATGCTACTCCACTTAGCTAGGCTTTGGTAGAGAAATCATAAAAGGTTAGAGGCTTGTAATGTAGGTTGATCAAGAGAATGGGATATCAAAAGCTCAATATGGGTTAATTAAAGGGAATAATATATATGAAAAGAAAAATGTCTGAAGGCTCAAAACAATGAAAAGAACGCCTCAATCATATCAACACATGCATATGCCACATAAATCTCAAAGAGTGCCAAGTCAAGTTCAAGAATCACACTTCATGAGGAACTATCACACAACAAAAAATAGAAGACTGATGTAGATGTGCCAGTCTATAAGGCTTGAAAAATCCTCACTAGGCTTATACTTACCGAGTAAAATCAAGTCTTTCTTGGGAAATGTCAACTAATCTTACCACAAACCCATTCAAGTTGCAAAACAATCGTACCATGAAGTGATCAATGCAGTCTAACTGAATCTTGTAAAATTTAATTATAATATCGAAGATATGCCCAAAACTCATGAATTATCAATCTCATGAATTAAAACATATATTTCATGTAATCATGAAAGAATTTCTTAAATTATATGACATGCATGAATGCAACTAATATGCTCCTAATACTAAGAAAGCAATAAATCCTAACTCACTTTCGTAGGAATCACGATTGCACTTAGCATGTGCAACAAGCCCTTTAAACCCCTAGGCTGCCCTAGTGGACGAGTAAGGTCTCGTGAAGGTTTTCAGAAGGCATACCCACAAAGCCAAAATATGCAAAAATGCAGAAGAAATAAAATATATAATGAACCTAAACTATAATATGTCCAAAGTTATGACCCAAAAAGTAAATTCTCCCCCAAGCTAAATAACACATTGTCCTCAATGTGACAAATAATTATAGGGAGGGGAAGGGAAAGGGAAACATCCACAACCACATAACAAGATCAACTTCCTCAATCACACAATCAGGTTAAACCAAAATAAATGGCAAAAAGAGATATGACTCTCAAAAACTTGAAGAGGAAGAAAGGAAAGATTATACCAAAGGTGTAATGGATGGAAACCCAAAGTTGAACCTCCTCACGCATCATAAGATCAAATACCTAGATATTAATCTCAATGAATAATAGGAACTCAACCCCTGGATCACAATTTACACAAATTTTATAGGTTAGTAATCAAATAAAAAAATTAGAATTTCCTAAATCTAAAATTAAAAAGAAAAAAAGGTTAGAAAACTTGGGTTGCCTCCCAGGAATAGCTCATCAAAGCCCTTAGTAGTTTGTCGAATGCATCTGCATGCATCTCACAAAAAAACAAATAATATACAAAAGAAAATGTAAAATAAATTAGTTCTAATTCTCTACAAGACCTGCAAAAAGGAAAATCAAAGAAAAAGTTATATACACAAGAGAAGTAAAAAGAAAAATTATTAGGCTTTTTACATGACCCCACAGGTTGGGAAGAAATCGAATGTACATAAATTTCATGATCATAGGAGTCATTCAAAGAGGGAGAAATAAGGAATGATGGAGGACATAATATAGGGGAAGAAAGAACGAGGTAAAGTCTTTGAGAGAAAGGAACATGAGACTCAAAAACAGTAAGTGGAACCGACAAAGACTCATGAATTACATCACTCTCATCTAGAGGCTTCTCTAAGAAAGGCTTTTCAACCAAGGGTTCTTCCTCCTTCAAAATATCCATCATATTGATCTCTCCTATAATTTGATCATCGACCCCATTACTCTCATTCTCTATACAACTCGCATCATCATCATCATAAATATACTGTTCGAGATGATGAGAATTTTGAGTAGAATAATGAAATTCATATTGGGGTGAGGGGGTGAAATCATTCACTAAAATCACATCACAAGACAAAATATCATGAGAAGTAGAGTGACAATTAGAACAATAAGGAGGTGGTGTAATGTAAGTTTGGGGTGAAGGAATTACTCTAGCAGATAAAGACATCTCCCACTCATAAGTATCCCTAGCCAACCACTCAATTAAATCCCAACTGTTATCAGGAGATTGGAATAGAAATCCTCTATTAGACATAGTTTCTACCACCATCTTAGTTTCTTCATTTAACCCCTCATAAATCACTAGGCACATATCCCATAGTTCAAACCCATGATTAGGACCAATAAAATCACCAAGTCTATGATAGTATTTCCAAAACACTTCATTCTCATATTGAGGAAAAGAAAAAATTGATCTAGAATTACTAGCATATACATGGGGTTCACAAAACATATGAGGTAATTCAGGAGAACTCATGCAAAAATTGGGAGGATTTTGATGTGATGCATCAAAACTGTAAACATGAGAATCCCAATAATTATGACTATGTTGCCTAGCAAAAGAATTATCCCCATTATCAAAATAGCATGACTCCATGATACGAAAAAAAGGAAAAAAAAATATATTCACAAAAGAAAGGAAAAAAAAAATATATATATACAGTCTAGTCTCACCAAAAATAAAAACTAAATAAAACAAACTATCTCCCCGGCAACGGCGCCAAAATTTGATAGGCGTGTTGCGCACCTAACAAAAATGAATAACCTAACTGATCCTCCTAACTATGTAGTAGGGTAAGTCAGAGTCGATCCCACAGAGAGAAAGTTGCTCTATGATTAGCCCTTATATAATGGTAAGACTAAAGAAGATTAATATCAATAATAATGGTGGAATAAACTATACTAATCAATATCAAAATAAAAGACTCTAAAGTTAAGTATCCCCACTAGCATGAATTAATACAATAATAATTCCTACCCCAAACTAATCATTTAAAAGCTCACAAGGAAAAGTACACCCTATAAAATACCAAAAACCTCTCCCGAGTATCTATGGCTTCTCTAATATGCACTCAAGCCTACTCCCGTGGAATCATGCAAATTAAAGAAATTAAATGCGGCACTCTAACTTCCTAACAATTCATTCTACCTACTCCCGTGGAGAATTTCATATCCTTAATTGAAATACCCAAATTCGTCAAAACCCAACTCCCGTTGTGATCAAGACAAAGGAATCATAACAATACTAGTTATCCCTAATCTAGTATTGGAATATGAACAATCAATTAAGTAAGAACAATTGAACAATTAATTTGGGAATTTAAAGAAATAATCATGAATTAATTCATACTAGGGTTCAACCTAACCACAGATAAAAGAACTACTCAAGCATAATTACAGTAAATAAACAAAACTAGAGAACAATAGTTAAACTTCATAATAGAAAATAAAGAGAAAACAAGAAGAAAATAAGTACTTGAATTAATGGAAGAAAGGTAGAGTCTTGGAGATTAATGAAGATCTACAAGTTTCTCTCTCTAACTTCTCTCTAGAAACCCTAAAAAGTGTATGCAATAAAACTATCTCCCGTCATTAAACAAATAAAAGAGTATTTATAACTTCTTAAAATAATAAAACCGACTTCGCAACACGCGTCATGGAGCAGACAAACACGGACGTGTCAATAATGACACGGACGTGTTGACCTGTAACCATAAAAAGTAATATACGAAAATAAGCTACTGCCTTGAAGAAATCAGAGTGACACGGACGTGTCAAAAGTGACACGGACGTGTTGCCCTGTAATCGTCAGATTCCCCAACTCAACTTCGAACAGCTATAACTTTTGATATGTAGCTCCGTTTGGCGCATATAATATATAATTGGAAAGCTCTTCAAGTCTAGTTTCCAACCCAGTTAGAATCACCTCATTATCATGTTTTTGTCAAAAGTTATGAGTAAAATGGTGCAAAGGTGTCATATTTCGCACAAGTAGACAAAGTCCTTTGTGTCTTCTTCAATTCCAATCCATTTTGGGCACATGATATATCGTTTTGAAGGTCATACAAGTGCCTTAATCATCATGTCCTTATAAAGGAGTCCAAAGTACCTGAGATTACATCAAAAGACCAAACAACCCGTGAAAGCACCGTAGCTTATAAAAAGGGACCTAAATATGCATAAATGCAATGTAAATGCTCTAATACTACATGGAAATGCACCCTAATATGCAACTAAATGATGTTATAATATGCACTTATCAAGGAGAGAATTGGAGCTCCAGTTAGGAGAAGTGAGATTGAGCAGATCACTCAATGTATGCATGAGTGTCATATGGCTGATGTTAAAGCCACTGGTAACTTTTTTACTTGGAATAATAAACAGCTTGGTCATGATAGAGTCTATTCCAAGATAGATAGAATCATGGCTAATCAAGCCTGGCAGATTGCTTATGATAGTGCTGAAGTAGGTTTTCTAGAATGAAGGCATGTTTGATCATAGTCCAGCTTTGTTTACTGTGTATCCAAGGGAGGCCTCAGGGAGGAAACCTTTTAGATATTTCACCATGTAGAAGCATGCCCCTGAGTTCAACTCTCTGGTGTCTGATGCTTGGAATGTCACTGTAAATGGTACCAAGATGTATGCTGTTGTTCAGAAGCTTAAAGGAGTTAAGAGAGTGTTAAAAGACTTGAACAAAAAGGGCTTTGATGATGTTCATGCTGCTGAGGTCAAAGCTTTCCATGAAATGCAGAGTGCTCAGGAAAAAATGCATAAACATCTTGGGCAGTCTGATTTTGCTGATTTACAGATTGCTGCTGTTAATGAATATAAACTGAAGCATCAGATCTATGTGGAATTTTTGAAGCAGAAAGCTAAGGTAAACTGGGCAAGAGAGTGTGATGAAAATACAGCTCTTTTTCATCATAGCATCAGAGCAAGGAAGGTTCAAAATCATGTCTATGCTATTTTTGATAAAGATGGCAATTGGCAAGATTCTTCTGCTGGGGTTACTAAGGCCTTCTTGGCTTATTATCAGCAATTGCTAGGCACAACTTGTTCCAATAGAAGACATGTTCCTCAACAAATAGTTCAAAGTGGTCCAGTTATGAGTGATTTTCAGAGAGCAAGTTTGGAAAGAGCTTATACTGTTGAGGAGATTAAGACTGCTCTTCTTTCTATTCCTGGAGATAAAGCTCCAGGTCCAGATGGGTTTGGTGCACATTTTTATAAGGACTTATGGGACACAGTTGGAAATGAGGTTGTTGATGCAATGATGTATTTCTTCAGGAGTGGTAGACTGTTAAGAGAAGTGAATACAACAGCTGTGACCTTGATTCCCAAAAGTAAGTGTCCTAATAATGTAGGGGACTTTAGGCCTATTTCCTGCTGTAATGTGCTTTATAAGTGCATTACAAAGGTCCTGAGCAATAGGTTGAGAGATATTCTTCCTGATATTATTGATGAGAATCAAAAAGGGTTTGTGCATGGGAGATACATTGTGCACAACATCATGATTATTCAGGATTTGGTGAAGCATTATGGGAGGTCTTCTGCTAGCCCTAGCTGTTTGATTAAGATTGACTTGCAAAAGGTGTATGATACAGTTGACTGGAGATTTTTGGAGGAGATGCTTGTTCATATGCATTTTCCTACTAGTTTTATCAAGCTAGTCATGGAATGTGTCTCAACTCCTTTTTCTCTCATGATAAATGGTACCTTGCAGGGCCATTTTCAATCAAGAAGAGGATTGAGACAGGGTGATCCAATGTCACCCCTATTGTTTGTTATTAGCATGGAGTATTTGTCTAGAATACTCAAGCACATTGGAAATCTTCCTCAGTTCAGTTATCATCCTAGATGTAGGTCAGTTAAACTCACTCACCTTTGTTTTGCTGACGATCTTATTATGTGATGTAAAGGAGATTTTATTTCCATTTACATCATGCTACAAGCGTTTAAGCTTTTTTCTTATGCATCTGGGTTAAAAGCTAATAAGCAAAAATCTTCTTTTTATTGCTGTGGTATGAGTGAGGTGGATATTAAAAGAATTGAGGAGGTTTCAGGATTCTCTAGAAGTGTCCTGCCTTTTAGATATCTTGGTGTCCCAATTTGTTCAAAGAGGATATCAATTGCTCATTGTGATGGCTTGATAGAGAAAATGATTAGCAGGATTAAAATTTGGAGCTCTAGGAATTTGTCTTACATGGCTAGAGTGACTCTCATTAATTCAGTCCTCATGAGCATTCACATGTACTGGGCCCAGGTTTATGTGTTGCCAAGGAGTGTTTTGAATGAGATTAATAAGGTCTGTAGATCGTTTTTATGGAGTGGTCAGTTTTATTCTCAAAAGTCTGGGTTGATTGCTTGGGATAAGCTATGCTGTGAAAAGAAGGAAGGTGGTTTAGGCTTCAGAAACATTCATTTGTGGAATATGGCCTTCATGGGTAGGCATGTTTGGGCCATAGCTACTAAGAAGGATAATGCTTGGATTAGATGGGTCAATGCTGTCTACATTCATCAAGCTCAGTGGTGGGATTATACTCCTAATCAAGGAGCTAGCTGGTACTAGAGGAGAGTCTGTTATACAAAGGAATTTCTCAAGCAACACTTTTCTCTTGCTGATCTGGTTGTTATGCCTAAATATTCTGTAAAGCAGATTTATCATAAGATGGTGGAACATCATGCTCAGGTTCAATGGGTTGGCTTGGTGTGGAATAGACTCAGCACACCCAAGCATAGGATTATATGTTGGTTGACAGTTCAGAATAAGCTTCAAACAGCAGAGAAGTTAGCATATATTGGTGTTAGTTCTGATAGTAATTGTCTGTTGTGTGCTAGCAGTACTGAGAGCCACATAACCTTTTTTTTTGAATGCCACTACAGTAAATCATGTTTTCTATGGCTGCAAAGCTGGCTTCAATTTCGATGCTCATCTACACATCTGCCTGGGATTTTAAGGTGGATAAAGAATTGCAGGTTGTCTAAATTTAGGAGAAATGTGATTCAAGCTGTTATTGCTGTTGTCATTTACGTAGTCTGGCAAAGCAGAAATGATTCCAACTGGAATCAGAAAATCCCAACAATTGATAGAGTTACTAAAGTGCTTCATTCTATAATCAAAGGTAGAATAGTTGCTATTTTACCTAAGAAAATTTATAGTCAAGATAGAAGATGGTTGAATGAGTTAGCTTGATGTTAATATTACTGGTGGTGTAAATTTGTATAGCTGGTTCTTTTTTTGGCTCTTTGGAGCTTGTTAGGTTGTAAATTGTTTGGGTGATCAATATATTCTTACACTTAGCAAAAAAAAAAACCTTATATGAGAAGAATCATATAAATAATATAATATTCAAAAACTATACAAAGATATATCCTAAGAAAATATAATAGATGTATCCTGTATCAGTATAGCAACACTAAAATGTTGCCTAAAAATGTAACATCATTCATTACCTATATACATTCATTCAAACCAACACATCATTTGTGCAGTTGAACAATTACCTATGTATGATTCCACCAACTTAGCCACCTACAACAGTATCACAAAGAGCTCTATAACAGTCGCATAAATAGTCACACTCACACATACACTAGTGCCCAACGTTCAACAATACACTTGTTATTTCCAGCACTTTCTATGTTCTCAAACCATAACATGAGGCATATCCAATAGCCAGTTAAGAAAGTTAAGGTGATGTATTTCTATCCAGACTTTAGTTTAAATTAGATGGATTCCATTTTAGAGAAATGAAAACACGTTTCCCAGGAATACTACAACTTTACTTTAATATCCAAGATCATTTTTTTAATCGGCGAGCAAATATTATAAGGAAAAACAAATATTGCAATTATAAATGACTAATACAAGTATACAACCACTTTTAAGTCCGCATTGATTAACAAACAAACAACTTTTTCTTATGTAACTTAAGTTTAGTCGTTTTATAATTGGAAGTAAATGACTGGATTCCAAAGTTAAAAAGAAATGACTGAAACATCTGGCTTTCTTTACAAATGGCTAGTAGCAGTTTTACTGTTTCAGTATTAATCAGAGGTACACCAATACTCAGTTTGGCACATTGTTACAAACTTATAGAAGATGACTGAAGGGTTTTTTTAGAAGCATTCTAACCTTGTTCTTCTCACTCTCTGTCCACCCATTCTAACCTTGCTTGCAAAGGATGCAAATTCTTCTTCTAGAAAGGGTGTTTGAACAAAACGAGTACGTGTGATGTTTTAGAAATATGGCCAGGTGATGCGCCTTGCCTAAACCATAAATCTCATATTTACACTGCTACATCAACTATTGTTCTTTCCTCCAAGAAATCAGTAGCTTGTGTTCAGTTATTAAAACATCACAGAAAACAATAGATGCAAGTAAAAGGTCAGTTATGTGATTCACATGTCAAACAAAAGAGTTCTACAACAAAAGCCACTTGGGAAGAATTCAAAAGATTTAAAGTGAGCTTTTCTACACAAATCCAAGATCTTGTTTTCAGTGAGCAAAGGTAATATATACACAATTATTGCAATTATAGAATATCTAATACGAGCACTTTAAACCTGGATTTATTAACACAAAACAACTTTTTCGATGTATCCTTCCTAATCTGCCACCTCAGACTGTTTCTTTAGAATGGAAAATATTAAATTACCAGATCCCAAAGTTGAATATAAGAGGCTATTAATAAATTTGGTCTTCACCTACACGAAAACTCAGCATTGTTACATAAGATGATCTAAGAGTATTTTTAAAGCATTTAACGGCGAATTACTTGAAAGTTGCAACGTCTTGTTCAATTAAACACTTTACAAATGCATCTTTGTACCCTTGTCCACAAAGGATCCATGATCCTTGTCTTTTATGAATTTTGAGATATGTCTCATCTTTTTGTCTTCCCTTCATCTTTAATGTTTGCAGGAAGTAAGTGTATGCATTTTGCAGACAACCTCGCATAATCTAAACTTCAAATCTGTGTCTTCCGTTTGTTCTTCTCTTAGAAATCACTCTCTGCTCACCCATTCTAGCTTTGCATGCAAAAGATTCAGCATTTCTCTTCAGGCCAAGGGTCCTTGAGCGATAGGTTCTTTTGGGAGAAAAGATCATTGGATTGGTTGAAGAATCATTAGCTCGGGTCCCCTTCCTCTTGAACTGGTGCCATTGTGTAGACATACTTTGACGAAAATCAACCTGTATCCTTCTATCATCAATCAATGTGCCATCCATAGCAAAGTAAGCTCGTTCGCAAGCATCTTTATTCTCAAACTCAATGAAACCATAGCCCAAACTATCCCCAGTTTTGTAGTCACGGATAATATCAGCAAATTTCATTGTCCCAAAGCGTGAAAATATTATATGGAAGTCCTCGTCCTCAGTAACAGAATTAAGTTTACATACAAACAACACATTCTCTAGAGGCTTTACATCAGCATCAGGGATGTCACCAATACTTTCTAGAACAGCAGCACTTGAGTGCGCTTCCTTGGTACGAATAACTTCCTCCAGCTCTTCAGGAGCTAATCTTTCATCTATAGGTACCCAATCATCTTCAAGCCTCACATCATCATCAACCTCCACTTTCGGAACAATTATTTGAGCCAGTTTTGGAGAGTCTTCATAAAGTACATAAGTGTGCTTAATTCTTATATTCTTAAATGGTCTTCCACTCTCATCAACGTAAGCATCGTTTAATCTTGTCAATGTGTCAAAACCTTCTACCACCATCCCGAAAACAGTATGCTTGCCATCGAGATAGTCAATGTCATTGCGTAAAGTTATATAGAACTGAGATGCGTTCAAATTCTTCCCAGCATTAGCCATAGCAACGGTATCCCTTTTCGAGTGTCTAAGGTCTGAGTGAATCTCATCTTTGAAAAAGCGACATTTATCACCATCCAGAAATTTATATATAGAGTCGCCACCTGCACCTGTTCCAGTGGGATCGCCAGTTTGAGCAGTAAAATCTTTGTGCACGGTATGAAACAAACAACCATCGTATTCTGAAAAAACAACATCAAGCAATTGCATTAGTGCTGCTTATTGACCTCCGCACCTACTTGTTGAGAAAAACATTTATGCGGAGACTTAAGATTGCAGGCCTCGGATACGAAGTAGAATTTAAGTTCAATGCACAAAAGCTCAGAGATTATGTAATACAAGCCAATTTTTGCAGTACATTAATAAACTTATACATTATCCTAACAAACTTTACAATTTTATTTGTTTTAAAGGTGTTGCCTTTAGGTTTTACATTTTCCAATATACAATTTTGGCCAGGTAATTTATATATTATAAAACTGAACTTTTAGATATCAAAGATAAGATGACTTACTTGCATAGTATCACAAAATTCTCGCAGCTCAATCGACATTTGGTACACAAATCGATGACGAAATCACCCACACTCGTCTGTCTCTACCATTACGGACATTTTGAACAATCAATCTAATCGCGATTCTGATTAATGGAACACTAAAAACTTGCCCAACCAAGTACCAACGATTTTGTCCTTGCTTTTTTTCGGGAACATCTACATAGGGTTTCAATATCTAATTTATTTAATGAAATAATGTAGAGAGAACAAGAGATATCGCATAATCCCATTAATGATCAAGGCAATGTATATATATTGTAGAGATAAAAGATGAGATTTAGTCATAAAACCTATTTTGTTTAGGATATACTTTTCCTACTTCTAGTTATCTTAGGATATGTTGTACTACAAATATGATTATCTTCCAAAGCTTAACTTCGTAATGTGGTGCTCGTTATTTCTTAATCATATTAGATGATTTTTCCCGTGCCTATGTATTTATTTACTGAAATTTCTTGATAAAACTAAAGTGTTTCGGATGTTCATGTCTTTTATTTAGATGGTTAAATACCAATTTTGTCAAACCATTAAGGTCGTTCAAAGTGATAACCCCACTGAGTTAATTGCTTGTTTAATTATATCAATGCCTCAGGGATATTTGGTGCACAAGTAAACCTACTCCTATTAGGGAATAGGCCGAACAACACAAAATTTAATCTAACTAGATTTGAGCACATTGTGTTAGTACTTTTTTATAATAAACTTATGGAAAAATTGTATCAAATAATCCAACATTTGGGCCGTTTGCTCAAAATAATCCTACCTTTTGATTATTTTTTTAATAATCCAACCTTTTAACACGATCCGCTCATTTTGAACCGTGACTTCTTGAAACAAGTTGGTGACCAGAAGAATAGGTTAATTACACATGTGTCTTGTTCTAGTTCGTTCGGATTTAATTAATTTTTAAATTTTAATTAACTTAACTAAAACACATAACTAACCAACACACCACCACCAAGGCACCATTTGCCAACAACACCAACACCAAGGCCAACCATCCCCCATTCGGCCCACACCACCTCCACCATAATTTGAATTATCCAACACCACGCCACCACCTTCACTAGCCTCATCTACACAGCACACCAACTCCAAATCAGCAGCCTGCAGCAGCACCACCATCTCTAAACCCCCCTCCCCTCACCATCATCACTTCGCCAACCCAGCAGCCATAGACACCACCACCAATGCTGCCCCTCACCTCACCAACATCATCAACTGCCCACAACCTTTATCTCACGGAGCACCTTCACCCTCTTCCCTCACCAGTCACGCAGCCATATCTCCCCCACATCAATATCTCGCTGCACCCATTCCATTACCATCTCCTTGCCTCACTCACCAACAACTCCAACCACCTTCCGCAGCGCCTTTCCACCATTTACACTTAATCCTCACTACTTCGCCGCACTGCCATCGTCTTCAACGCAACCCAGGAAATGGGGATTGTTGGCAGAGTATAATTCATTCGAATTTCTCTTCAATTTCCTTTTTCATTGAACCCTAGGTTTCAATTGGATTGAATTTGAGCGAATGGCCCAAAGGTTGGATTATTAAAATAAATTTTTTCTAAACTTATTTATGTTAGATTATTTTACAATATCTATGTTAATGTATATAAATAATTAGTTGGAGAAATTATAATCATATATATGCAATATTGGAACTTAGAATTTGATTAAAGATTAATATTATTACTTCTATTAACTATGATTTTGTTATCATCACGTAAGAAATTATTGAATTTGATGAATGATCATGTCTATCAATAAGTTACAAAAGACCATTAATAAGAGAGAAAAGAACAGATCCCCTATTTCTTTCCTCTGGTTTTGAAAGTGATTCCTATCTTCACTTACCCTGCTTCTTGCCTTCTTCAATGGATTATTGTACTGTTTATCCTGCGCACGGTTAATTACAAAGAAGACAAATTACTCATCTTTTCGACTTTTTGGCTGAATCAGAGTTGCCAATTGCCATTCTTCTCTTTCCTTCCCTCCTCACACCTCCTCCTTACCTCACTACAAGTAGACTTCATTTGGAACATCTTTCTACAAAACAAAGCCACAAAGCTTTAGTTTCATCTTCATAATAATAACCTCTCTAAACCTCTGCCTTTCTGAAAAGAAACTCAGCCAAATCAAGATATTTCCTTTCTTTCCAAAATTCTTAGAGAAGATATAGTATAAATCTATACAATGTGTATCAAACTCTTTAAGCTTAAGTTGTTAAGCAGAAACATAAGCTCATCATGGACAACAAAACAAAAGAAGCAATTCGAGAGGGCTCTTGTGTTGTATGCCAAGGATACAAAAAGATGGTTGGCAGAAATCAGAATGCTGCCAAGGGAAATCAGCTGAAGATCTCCATTGGATTAAGGCGGCTCGCGTCCCCTTCCTAAATCCTAACTACAGACAAAACCACGCGTACTCCATGAACTTCAATGAAGAGTAAAGGTAATACTGGTATCACTACACCAATACGTCATCAAAAATAATATTTAGTAATAAGCATATCTAATTAAAGATAGTCCTAAAATATTGCACCAACTTAAGATTAAAAGCAGGTAGTGCAGTTGGTCCGTTTCATGCTGTCTGTTGCATGACTTGTACGGTTGTACGTGGTCGGGAGTTCGAAACACCTTGCTATAGCATTTCCTAGTGTTTTATTGTTTTTTCTTTTACCGTTGATTGTTTTCTTTGTTCTGGGACCATCGTACAAACCATCGTAACTCATAAATTAAGGTGAGTTTTTAAAAGTAACTCATTGTAGTTATTAAATATTGTAATCCTATCATCATCAAATATTAGTTAAATTCATTATTTTAAAGATGTATATAATTCTAATTCCTAACTCGTACTTTTTCGTTTATGAAAACATGTAACAATTAGGCTTTATGCTTGACAACACACGACATTGACCATTATAATCTTTAATTATGTATTATTAATATTATATAAAGTTTATATTTTGTTAATATACATTGAGATAACTTCAACAACATCTTAATGAAGGAATATGTCCTTAGACATCCCGACAATTACTATATATTATAAGAATTATATTATGAAGATAATAAAGTTAAATATTTTAGTAATTGTATTTTCTTGCTAGAGAATAAATATGATTAATAGGACAATATTGATTGGGCCTACAACTAAAATATATTAATCATATGAGGTCACACATTGTAGCACAAGTTGGACAAAACAATCCAAATCCATTTAGGATTAGGGTTGGGCCGGTCATAAGAGGAATAGGAGGAGAATTAGTTCTCCTAACTAGCCTATGACTCTTCTATTATATATAGGATATAATATTAGGGTTTAGGTAATTAATTCATTAAGCAGTTTCTTTTCACAAGAGAGATAGCAAGTGAACACCCTTAACTATTCCCTCTAAACCGACGCCTATACCATCAAAAGTAAGATAATTTCTTCTCTTCCATTCTAGCAAACGTTGGTGTTCAACTGGTGCTCGTGGACTGATTAGAGGAGCAATACTTGGGGCTCTCAGATCTTCAAAGGTTGCATACAACAGGGAAATCACGCTACAAAGGTTTGATATTTAATCCCTATTGAATGATTCATGTGATTGATTATGTTTGCGATCCTATGATAGATGTTAGAAAATTGTTTCCTGAAATTCAGCCATATGCATCTATATGTTCCTACAATGGTATTAGTTTTTCCTAATTCATAATATTCATGTGATCACGTAATTGTATGCAAAGTTATTTTTTTATTCAATTAAGGGAGGATTTACTTATGGCTTAAATTTGCATAATTGATATTTGATATTAATTGATTGAAAATTGTAAATAATTGATTTATTTGTGATTTATGTTCAAATAATTTTGTAAACGTCCAAATTTTTTATATTATGGACGAAATAAATTGTTTAATTCACTACATAAATTTCGGATTTTTATAAATATATTTGTTAGATTTAAAATTATTTAATGTTTAATTTGATTAATCATTGAAATAATTTGATAACAATTAAAAGATTTGATTTTTACTTGTTAACTAAATCTAATATTCATCACCCACATAGATCTAGAATAATATGATGGCTGAAAATAATTTGATTATTTTTCTCACTGATTTTCGAATTTTATCAATTTATTTATGAATTTTGGTAAAATTTTTAGTTTAATTTGATTATTCATAAATTTTAAGGATAACAATTAAAATATTTGATTTTATTTGTTATAATAATTCAGTAGATCACCCTAAGAATAATTTTCGGATTTTTTCGGATTTTAATTGTTAATTTTCTGAATTTTTTGGAATTAATTTGATTTTTGCCCTAATCTTGGATTCTTGTTAGATTTAATGTTTAATAGAGATTATTCATTCAAATCTAATCTCAACAAACATATAAATTTGTTTAAGATTTGTTGATTGATTCAAAAATTTTGCCATAATTTTTGGATTATTAAAACCCTAATTAAATCTCTTAAATCTTTAATTAATTGTTAAATAAAGATAACTTTAATTTAAATGTAATTGTTACATAAATTAAAGAATAAGCCAACCATGGCTTGGTGGACCACCGGCGAGGGTGGTGCCACGATGGCAGGCGGAGGGGGTACCGAAATCTGGCGGGGCGGGGGCGACACTGACGGGGATGGCTGGGCGGCGCGCATGCGACGTGTGCAACCCCTCCCTCCTCGTGCGAGCTGCTGGCTCACGTTGGTGCGTTTGCTGTCGGCGTGTAATAGCGGCTGGGCTGGTCAACGATCAACATGTCAACCATTAATAATAAAAAAAATCATTTTTTAGGAAAATTTGATTTTCCAAAATTGAGCATAAATCCAAAAGTTTCCTATTTTGCAAATTTGTGAATAATAATGATTATTGCCATGTTTAAATGAGTAATTGAATTAAAATAATAAAGTATCCTAAATAATTCCTAGCCTAAATTTGTTAAATTTTATGATTATTATGAATGTTTTTATTTGTTTATTAATTGTTAATAAGTAAATAGTTTGTGTTTATTTTATTATGATATTATAAATGCATGGATGTTTAATGTAATATGTATGATATTATATTTTACATGTTATGACTTGTATTGCCCAAAATTAGGATAGTAAATACGATCTACGAATCGTTATATTTGAATGTAAATTAAATACGATCTGCGAATCGTTTGTATTTTTGTAACTTTAAATTTTCGTTATTTATTTAGTTCAAATTACGTAATCAAGCATCAGGATCCAAGGAGTTTCAAGGATGGTGATCCATGGAGATTCAAGGGAAGATTCATGAAGATTAGTTATTTTCCTAAGTTTAGGGGCCATACTAGATCATTTTAATTATTGCTTTTATTAATTTATTGCATTTATTGCATTTAAATGATTGCTTCTAAGTTTGTTTGTGGTTAATCGATTCATGTGTTCACTATTAATTGACCATATTAGTAAACTTAGGTCCCCAAAAGTAATATTGAGTTTATTGCTTTTCCAAACAACACTTATAAAGCCTTAGATCATGAATAATAGGTTCTACCAAAGCAGGGTGTTGCTCATATTTCCGGGGATAGTAGGGTAGGTTTTCGAAACTTATATGTTAATGTTTGGTTTAACTCAACAAAATCATCAAAAGACAAAGTTTTGGGTTTTGAAGCTAAGAGATAGGAGTAAACAAGGAGTTGTTAACCTGTCTGCCAAGAATTATAATTAGTTATAATTAGTAAAATATTTACTTACCTCAACTACTATAAATTGAAGGCAGGGCCAAAGTCCGTTTGATTGTAGTGAGAGGGGATCTTGGTTATTCCTTTATTAAATAGGGGATTTTCATTTTGGATAAAGGGTAGTAGTTAATTAAAACTTGTTTAATTGCTGCTTTCTTGATAAACATTGAATGAATCTTGCTTTATTATTTGTTGTAGTAATCATGTCTAGTAACAATAGCAACAACAACAGCATCAACAATTCTACTTGTAAATTGCTTTCGAAGGATGAATTGAATGCTGAACATTTCATTGCAAGTGAAAGGGATATGGGAATCGTTCTCAGAACTGAAAAGTTAAACAACTTACACATGCAAGGAGAGGAAGCAATGATGCAAGAGATGTATGAAATACTAACTCAGACTGAGCGAAACATCCCTAACAAGTCAGGAGAAGAACATAAGGATGTTCTTATGGTTAGTAAAGGGCAATCACTCAATAGGATTGGGATTGCTATTAAGAAGGACGAAAGCAAACTAGTTACCAAGTCTTAAACTTCTGAAAATCAAAAGACTACACCAAAACCAAAAGTTGCTGATGAGCACTATTGTTACACCTGTAATAAGGTTGGTCATTGGAAGAGTAGTTGCCCCATGTATCTGAAGGATCAAAAGAAAGGAGTTTCTAGTTTAGATATGTATGTCATAGAAGTTAACTTAGCAACTTTTGCTTCTTGGGTATTTGATACCGCTTGTGGTTCGCACATTATCTGTAATATGTAAGGCCTCAAAAGAAGTAGCACTTTAGGAAAAGGAAAAGTAGATCTTCGCGTTGGCAATGGAGCACGAGTTGCTACATTGGCAGTGGGAGTATATAGTCTACTTTTACCTTCTGGATTATTTTTAGAACTTAATAATTGTTATTATGTTCCTGCTATCACAAAGAACATTATTTCGATTCCTGTTTTGGATTCGGAAGGTTTTTCATTTACCATAAAGAACAATTGTTGTTCTGCGTATTTGAATGATATGTTCTATGTCTCCGCTAAGTTATCAAATGGTTTATATGTGCTAGACTTAGAAACCCACATCTATAACATAGACAACAAGAAACATAAAGTAAATGATTCAAACCCTACATACCTATGGCATTGTCGATTAGGCCACATAAGCTCAAAACGTATTGAGAAGCTTCATAAAGATGGAATTCTCAAATCATTTGAATTCGAATCATTTGATACTTGTGAGTTTTGCTTGATGGGGAAAATGATAAAGTCTCCTTTCACAGGTTCAAGTGAAAGGGCCAATGACCTTTTAGCCCTCATACATACTGATGTGTGTGGACCTATGAGTACATTGGCTAGGGGAGGGTACAGTTACTTCATTACTTTTATTGATGATGTGAGCAGATTTGGATTTGTTTACCTCATGCGGCATAAGTTTGAATCCTTTGAAAAATTTAAGGAATTCCAGAATGAAGTACAAAACCAACTTGGGAAGAAAATTAAGGCATTGCGATCTGATCGTGGTGCGTGGTGAATATTTATCTCAAGAGTTTGTTGATCATTTGAAAGATTGTGGCATCCTTTCACAATGGACTCCACCAGGAACACCACAGTTAAATGACATTTCAGAAAGAAGGAATCGAACACTACTTGATATGGTTCGATCCATGATGAGTCTTGCTGATCTTTTTATTTCATTCTGGGGATTTACGCTTGAAACAGCGGCATTCACACTTAACAGAGTACCATCCAAAGCAGTGGAAAAGACACCATATGAAATGTGAACTGGAAACGTTGCAAAATTGTCTTTTATAAGGATATGGGGTTGTGAAGCCTATGTAAAACGTTTACTCTCTGATAAGCTTT
>CANSZD010000173.1:252500-285000 GCA_947648045.1 Beta corolliflora
AAGTTTATCTGGTCGTCAAAAGATTTTAATTCTTTGTCTATTTCTTCATGATTACGATTATTGTTTAATGTTGCTCGTTCTAATATTTGTATTTTATTAATGATAGCTATTTGTTTTTGATTTCTTAATTCTAAATTTTTTATATCAGCTTGTATAGTAGATATGAAATAGTTCTGATTTACTCGTCTGCTAGCCTCTTTTATTTGTGATTTAGTACTCATACGTATAAGGAATTTTGTAAATCTTTAAGTTCTTGTTTAGCGATTAGCTTTTGATTCTTTTTATTTTGTAGACTAGTTAGATATTTTCTTAAGGCATCTCTTAGTTCAGTATCTTTTCTTCTATTGGCTTCATATAAATAATTTTCAAATTCATCTATTTTATCTTGTTGAATCCGTAGTTGGAAATTTAACATATTTTGTCGCATTTCAATATCTTCTAAGACGTTTCGTAGTTGTGATTTAGTCATATTGAATTTATTAATTGTTCAAATTCTATTAATAATTGTCTAAGTTCTATTTGTTTTAATAGTTCTAATAATTTTTTAAGTTCTAGTTGAACTCTTGAAAGTTTTTCTATTTTATTTTGTTCTTCTTGTATTGAATTAAGTAAAGAACACCTTATTTTAGTATCTTCTTCTTCAGCTGCTTGAATATGAGAAATACGTATTTGATCTCTTACATTATTGATTTTAAATAGTAAAGCATAATTTATCCATTCAACACGTAATTTAACAGTTTTTATTAGAGAATTCATACTGATCAAGTAAATAATTAAGCAAATAAGCAAATATGATAGACAATATTGGCTTTATGAACTTCTTTTAAGACTCAATCCCTTTTGCTCATAATAAACTTTAATCAGTTAATAACAATTCTATCAGCTTTCATATAAGTACTGCTAATCCGCTTTGACAACCCTTAAGCACTTAAGCATAATTAAATAAATTCATGTTTTTCAACCTCACCACATAGGTTTTATGCATCACGCCCTCAACGCCTTCTCATTCTCAACGGCTAAACGGGCTCCTGCTACCAATTGTCTCTTGGTTTCTAAACATGATTTTACTTAATCGGGGAAAGCATAATTAAGATAGCATACATCTTATATGAAATTATAGAATCATCTTAACAGATCTTAGTATTATTATAAACTAGGGGATTGAATTTAAATTCAGTTCATAAGGAAAGGGATAAAATCATATATATATATATATGTGTATATATATATATATATATATATATATATATATGTATATATATATATATATATATGTATATATATATATATATATATATATATATATATATATATATATATATATATGTGTCTACCATTGATAAAACCATGTATTAGGGTTGTTAAAATGGGATGTACAGCCAATTTTATCTTTCCCGAAGAAATTAAGGCACAGCCAGAACTAAACCACAATGAGATACCGGACCTCCTCGGGGAAAAGAGGGCGAGTCAAGATAAAAGCAATTTATAAAGCCTTGCTTAACATGGTCAAGACTTATGTTTGGATAAACCATGGAGAGTTAAACACATTAATTATCTCTCAAAGCAAATCATATGGCCATGATACGGTCGAAACTATTAAGTCATGGGTATGGAGCCCGCTCCACCCGGATCAGCGCCCGATTACACGGTATTTACCAAGGAATTTTCTAAGCGAAGATACTTTGAAGAGATATTGCAGTTGGATGCAAAGCAAAATAATAACCACTCATGTAAAATGTGTGGAGTTAAAAAAAATGACTGTACCTATAATTGAAGATATGGACAGTTATGAAGACAAAGCTGAATCATCTAATACAGCAGCATCTACTACGGCAATAGAGCACAACGAACAAGAATAAAACACCTGTCTACAGAGATAAACCTTACAGTTGTAATCAAATAGAGATATATATGTAAAGCTATCATAAGTAGACGACAAAAGATAGGCGGCAAAGATATGTAAAATATGTGAATAGTGAATAGTGAACAGTACTTTTAATGTAGCACTTTTCACTGTAGCAAATAGTGTTTGTAACAGTATGTTTTGTACGAACCGTTGTAATCCTTTGCTTATAAATAAGAGTTCTCTGATGAGGCAAAATCATCAGCAAGCTTCTCACCACTCTTCTCTTCTTCCCCTCTAACTTTTCTTCTCTCAAATAATACACGCTTTACACCATAGTTGGTATCAAAGCTTACTATTTTTTTATATATATATATATATACACATATATATATATATATACATATATATATATATATACACATATATATATATATATATATATATATATATATACACATATATATATATATATATATATATATATATATATATATACATATATATATATATATATACACATATATATATATATATATACACATATATATATATATATATACACATATATATATATATATATACACATATATATATATATATATACACATATATATATATATATATATACACATATATATATATATATATATACATATATATATATATATATATACACATATATATATATATATATATATATATATATAATGGTAAAAATAATCTTTGATGAATATAAAGAGATATTATACACCAATGGTAGACACAGGAGCTCAAACAACAATTATGAAAGAAAATTGTTTACCAAAATGGAAAAGATTAAACACTCCCTTTAAAATAAACGGATTTAATAATAATAGTAGTAAAATAACTCTTTATCAAACGAATATAAAAATACAAATTTGGGATAAAATACTAGTCATACCTAAGGTATATTGCTTTGAATTAATTGGAAAAGATATTATATTAGGAACTAATTTCTTAAACCAATATAAACCCTTTAGTATAGATAAAGAATTTCTTACTTTGTTTACCCCTTGTCAACATAAACTAAAAGCCAAAGTAGTTACTAATAAAGAAAGATTACCAATAGAATGGGAAAATTGTAAAATAGGAGAAGAAGCGAAACTAGTCCAAAAAATGAAAACCAAAAAAGGAATCAACAATTTAGACATAATAGAAATAGGAATATTACATATAGATAAACTTACTCCTTTAAAAACTAAGTTTGAAGAACTATGCGGCGAAAATCCTTTAGAAAATTGGCATAAGCATAAAGCGAAATACAAATAACATTAAAAGACCAAAATAGTATCATATCACAAAAACCTTTTAATAATACTCAAAGAGATGAAAAAGAATTTAAGATGCATATAACGGAATTAGTATTTGGAAAACTAATTAGACCAAGTAATTCAAAACATAGTAGCAGTGCTTTTATAGTTAACAATCATTCGAGCAAAAGAGAGGAAAAACAAGAATGGTTATCGACTATAGAATCCTAAACGAAAAAACAATAACATACAATTACCCCATACCAAATAAAATACTTAAAATGAGACAAATACAAGGATATAATTATTTTTCAAAATTTGATTGTAAAAGTGGTTTTCACCAATTAAAACTAACTGAAGAATCTAAACAATTAACAGCATTCAAAGTCCCTAACGGATTCTATGAATGGAATGTTTTACCTTTTGGATATAAAAATGCACGGGAAGATTCCAAGCATTTATGGATAAATATTTAAATCAATTATCAAATTGTGTAGTCTATATTGATGACATACTAATCTATTCGAAAACTCAAGAAGAACATTATAAGTTATTAGAACAGGTTTATAGAAATAATTAAAACTAGTGGTATAGTTTTAAGCAAAAAGAAAATGGAATTATTTAAAACTCAGATTGAATTCTTAGGATTTGAAATAGATAAAGCTGGAATAAAAATGCAAGACCATATAGCTCAAAAAATTATAGAGTTTCAACAGGAAATTAATACAAAAAAGGAATTACAAAAGTTCTTAGGAATAGTTAATCAGGTTAGAGAATTTATCCCTAAACTATCACAATACACTGAACCATTAACTAAAAAACTAAAGAAAGACTACGATTTTAGATGGAATGCTACTGACACAAAGACTTTAGAAAAAATTAAAGAATTAGTCAGAAAGTTACCAAAACTAAGTTTTCCCGATGAAGACAAAGAATTTACATGGATAGTGGAAACAGATGCTAGTGAAACTAATAATGGTTACGGAGCAGTATTAAAGTATAGATATAAAAACGATAAAAAGGAATATGTTTGTCGATATCACTCAGGAACATTCAAAGCAAATGAAATCAATTGGGATATAAATAAAAAAGAGTTAAAAGCAGTAAAATATGGAATTAAAAAATTTGAATGTTACATAGTTTATAGTAAATTTATAATCAGAACAGATAATAGAAGCTGTTAAAAGTTGGCTAACCCAAAAATTGCGAGGATTCAATTACGAGGAAGGAGATAAACGGGATTATAGCGAGATATTAACCAGTATGAGTTTAATATCGAATTACTAAAAACTAACGAAAACTGTTTTGCGGACTATCTCTCAAGACATAGTTCAACAACTAATTATAGAAAATCGGGGAGCTCAAGATACAACTCAAACAGTTAATGGAAGAATTTGCTTCTATGAAAAGAGCAGCCACTTCCAGCAATCCTAGTAAGGAGCAAGCAGATATTGGCACTAGCCAAAAATATAAAAGCCGAATTATTACAACAAAAAAAAGTTAATCCTCCTTTCAAACGAAGTATGTCCTTACAAACCTATAACCCCACTCCAGTTATCAACGAACTAAATTTTCCAAGCCTTATACCAGATACCACCTCCTTCAAAGAAAAGTTAACCCTAGGAACTAAACAAACTATGAATCCTTCAGTTCGTAAATATATAGATAATTTCTTACTTATTGCCAACAGACTAAATACATTTCCAGAAATAACCACAAAAGACCGCCATGGAGAAATTGAAGGTGGATATGTAACCAATCCTTTAAAAAGGATAAACGAGTTAATAGCGTTGCCTGGTTGCAATGCAAAGTTAATCAAAGCAGCTTATGATTATGGCCTTCTTAATTCAGTATATACACTGAATGGAGAGGAGCTATCATCAATTCCTGATCTATATAAAGCAGCTAAAAGTTACTAGCATATTACAAAATCTCCCATGATTTTTGTAAGATGCTAAACCGCCCAGGCGAAGTTACTTTCTCCGAGATAAAACCATGTATTAGGGTTGTTAAAATGGGATGTACGACCAATTTTATCTTTCCCGAAGAAATTAAGGCACGGCCGAACTAAACCACAATGAGATACCGGGACCTCCTCAGGGAAAAGAGGGCAGTCAAGATAAAAGCAATTTATGAAGCCTTGCTTAACATGGTCAAGACTTATGTTTGGATAAACCATAGAGAGTTAAACACATTAATTATCTCTCAAAGCAAATCATATGGCCATGATACGGTCGAAACTATTAAGTCATGGGTATGGAGCCTGCTCCACCCAGAACAAGCGCCAGTTATACGGTATTTACCAAGGAATTTTCTAACTGAAGATACTTTGAAGAGATATTGCAGTTGGATGCAGCAAAATAATAACCACTCATGTAAAATGTGTGGAGTTAAACAAATGACTGTACCTATAATTGAAGATATGGACAGTTATGAAGACAAAGTGAATCATCTAATACAGCAAAGCATCTACTACGGCAATAGAGCACAACGAACAAGAATAAAACACTGTCTACGAGAGATAAACCTTACAGCTGTAATCAAATAGAGATATATATGTAAAGCTATCATAAGTAGACAACAAAAGATAGGCGGCAAAGATATGTAAAATATGTGAATAATGAATAGTGAACAGTACTTTTACTGTAGCACTTTTCACTGATTTTGTAATATGCAAGTAACTTTTAGCTGCTTTATATAGATCAGGAATTGATGATAGCTCCTCTCCATTCAGTGTATATACTGAATTAAGAAGGCCATAATCATAAGCTGCTTTGATTAACTTTGCATTGCAACCGAGGCAACGCTATTAACTCGTTTATCCTTTTTAAAGGATTGGTTACATATCCACCTTCGATTTCTCCATGGCGGTCTTTTGTGGTTATTTTCGGGAAATGTATTTAGTCTGTTGGCAATAAGTAAGAAATTATCTATATATTTACGAACTGAAGGATTCATAGTTTGTTTAGTTCCTAGGGTTAACTTTTCTTTGAAGGAGGTGGTATCTGGTATAAGGCTTGGAAAATTTAGTTCGTTGATAACTGGAGTGGGGTTATAGGTTTGTAAGGACATACTTCGTTTGAAAGGAGGATTAACTTTTTTTGTTGTAATAATTCGGCTTTTATATTTTTGGCTAGTGCCAATATCTCGCTTGCTCCTTACTAGGATTCTTTGGAAGTGGTCCTTCTTTTCATAGAAGCAAATTCTTCCAATATATATATATATATATATATATATATATATATATATATATATATATATATATATATATATATATATATATACACACACATATATATATATATATATATATATATATATATATATATATATATATATATATATATATATATACACACACACATATATATATATATATATATATATACATATACATATACACATATACATATATATATATAACATATATATAGAACTGAATTCATATGAGAATGCATACTTACATGAAAAATGAGTATGGATTTTACGTGCTATAACTCTAATGAAAAAGAGATGTAACTCCAAAAAGAAAATATTAGAAGAAAAAAAAATTGAAAAAAATAATTTTTTTTTTAGGATCGAAGTTTTTTCGGGAGTATAACTCTAATGAACAAGTATTGTAACTCTAATCCAATTGTGTGGTTGAGATTCATTATGATTTCTCATGTAAGGAGGCATTCTCATGATATATACACACACACACACACACACATATATATATATACCAAGCTAAGCTTGGCCTAGTGGTAAGGAAATAACCTTTCAACCTCAAGGTTGGGGGTTCGATCCCCACTAGGGGTATTTTGGGAGAGGGTTTCCCTTTACCATCCCCCTACTCTCAAAGTGTCTACTCGCAAACCCAAGGTCGGGTTAACCTACGAGAGGTTCATCTTACCATGGGGTCCCCAGTGGGGGCCCCAAAAAAAAGAAGAAAAAATTATATATATATATATATATATATATATATATATATATATATATATATATATATATATATATATATATATATATATATATATATATATATATATATATATATATATAAACAACTATTAGACTGAAAATAGATGATTTATGTCGTTGATCTTGTTGGGTTTAAAATAGGATATTGAATGGCCACGATTTAACCACGACGAATGCCTAGATTTTTTTTTCTCCCAATTGATTTTCTATCTCTTACTCCGCATCTCTCAAAGGCGATTTTCTCTCTCCTACCTTCTCTGAAACGCGATTCTCCCACTGGCGTTCAATTAATTGCTCGCATCTATCTCTCTGACTTTCAATCGGTGTTCGTTCCTTCTGTGATTCGAAATTTCAATAAGATTTCGATTACTTTTTCATTTCGATTACCTTCTATGTGATTCTCATCTATCTCGATTACTTTTTGTACTTTAATAACTAGTTAAGTATATAAAATCATTTGTTGCTCAAGTTATCTAATTAGTTAACCTTATCAGTCTATAAGTTATCCTTTGTCGAATCACGTTAATATAATGTGTGTTATTGTTTCAAAGTTCATATATATATCTTTATGGTCGTCATTTTACCTTTATGAGCTTATAAGTTACCCATATTTCCTTACTAGTTTACTTTTGTATTTTAACAGCAAGTAACTATATATAATTCTTTGTTGCTCAAATTATCTTATTATTTACACTTATTAGTCTATAAGTTACCCTTTGTCTAATCACGTCAAGGTAACGTGTGATACTGTTTTTAAAGTTCAGATATATATATGTGATCTTTGTTTTATTAATATATATATATATATATATATATATATATATATATATATATATATATATATATATATATATATATATATATTTGTGTTTATTTATTACCATTATGAGCTTATAAGTTATCCCTATTTCCTTTATAGTTTACATTTGTATCTTAATTACTTGTTATGTTTATAAAATTGTTCGTTCCTCATATTATCTAATTAGTCACCCCTTTATCACACATTAAGTTATGCTTTGTCTAATCATGTTTAAGTAATGTATGATATTGTTAGGGTGGTGTCTACTCTTTTGGTTGTATTCAATAATGGGGGGGGGGGGAATTCAAAGTTACCAAATAAAGAAATGTGTATATGCCAGGCCCCTCGCCCAACAACCCCTCACTGACCCCCGCACAGTCCCCTACCCAAGGACTTCCCCGGCACCCCCTGCACAGTTCCTCCCCTCCCCAACAACTTCGTTGGCGACCCCCCGCACAGTCTCCCCCGCATGCAGAGTCCCCCCTGCCCGACCACTCCCCCTAGTCCCCCTCCTCCACCGGTCCCCCACACCTTTTGCACCCCCTTCCCAACACCCCCCGCACAAGACCCCCCCGACGGCCTCCCCCTGCAGTCCCCCTCGGTATGTTGGTCATTTCTTGTGAACTTTCTCACATGATTTTGTACATTGATTGTTAGTTTTCTTTGTGTCAATTGATTTATGTCTCTGTTATTATTCATGTGATGCTAGAAGTTACTCTTTTCTCATAATATATTAGTTGTTGGACATATATTTAGTTTATTATATGCTTTATTATTTTCATTTTACTTTTAGTACTCCAAGGATCATGATCATATGTTGCAGGCCTCATTCGTTGGAGTTACTTATAAGGGGCCTTACTCTAAACCATATTCATGTTGTAAAAGAGGTTGGGTTTGGTGGCCTTTTCGGTTTGAAGTTAACTGAGACCTGTAGAATAATGATGCCATGGTTAGTTGAAAGGTTTAATGGTTATAGTTTAATGTTAAGCATTGGTGCTAATATGGAGTTTGTAGTTACATGACATGATGCGTTTTGCTAGCCAATGAATGTGGGAAATGATGTGCCTGAGATAGCTGTTGTTCGTGTGGGTGAAAGATGCATGGAAGCAGTTTAATATTCGTGGTTATGATGGTATTCCTCTTGGGAAGATAGAGGCTAGGATCCGAGAGTTAATAAATGGCGGTAATGAATTTAAAAAGCTCTTTGTCATGCATGCCCTTTCGAGCTTTCTTACTCCCACTGCCAATAGGACTGTTGATCTGAAATTTGCAAAAGCCTTGAATGTTGTTAGTGAAATTAGCAGTTATGATTGGTGCTCATATGTTTTGGGTCAACTGGGTAAATATGTATTTCATTTTAAGCATAATGAGAAGAAAGAAAATTTGTGTGGTTGCATATTATTGCTCTTAGAGATTATATAATTTTATAGGTTATGGGAAGAAGGAGAATTCAATCATTCCTCTAATACAACAATGGACGAATGAGAGGGTTAAGAAAAGAGTTAAATTGGAAAAATAGGCTAATGGTTTTGGACAGGACCTGCTGGATGAATCAACATATCCAGTGAGTGAGCGTTATGAGCATGTTCATGGGGTTCCGCCACAACCTATTTTTCTTGAGGATGTTAAAGTTAAAGGAGATAAAAGGGTTTAAAATAATATCAAAGCTACTTCTAGTACTCGAGGGAGGTTTATTGAGATTCAACTTCCCAAAGCGGCTATGACTGATAGAGAGATTGTATATATCTAGTGCAAGAAATGTAAGTTTTTATCTTTTTTTTCGTATGTTAGTTTTTTAAAATGTTAATCCTACAAGCTTAACAGTTTAAAGGGCTTATTTTAGGCCATAGATAGCTTTGTTTAGTTTGCATATGTAATTGGGGGTAAGCCGCTTCACCATAAACTGGTGGTTGAATTATGTAGACTTCATCAGTGAGAGTGCCTTGCAAGAAGGCATCGATATCGAGTTGGCAGAGCTGCCAACCTTTATTGACCTCCAAAGAGAGCATAAGTCATACTCTGGTCGGCTCAACTAATCCTGGACGTTGATTACACCCCTTAGCAACATTTCTGGCTTTGTACTGGGTGATGTTCCCATCTTTTGTCTTTCTTGATTGGAAAACTGTTTTAAATCCAATAACATTTTGTGTAGGAGGAGGAACGAGGTCTTATGTGTTTTTTTTAACCAAGGCTGAAATTTCAGCATCCATGGCTTTTCGCCATACCAAACTTTTGAGAGCTTGGGTGATTGTTGTTAGCTCGGTTTCCTGTGGTGGGGGAACCTTGGGTTTCACCTCACCATTAAGGTTCAGTTTGTCAATCGGTTTTTGGATGCCATGGTTGACTCTAGTCGTCATAGTGTGAGAGGGAGGGGCCTGGGCAGAAGGGGATACGGGAGTGGAGAGTGTAGAGGAAGGAGGGAACGTGATATCAGGTGAGGGAGAGTTGGCAGTGGAAGAGTGAGTAAGTGGGGAGGAGAGAGATGCATCTGGAGGAGAGTGAGATGGAGAGGAAGGAGGAGTTAGGGGAGGAGTTTGTGTGAGGACAGTTGAAGTAGTAGGAATAGTGAGAGTGCACAATTCTTCAATGACGGAGGGAAGCAAGGCAGAAGGAGTGTCATGGGTAGCAAATGGGAAATTGTTTTCAACAAAGTTGACATGGCGAGATGTGTATATTCGAAGTGTCTTCATATCTAGACAGTGGTATGCACTCTGAGTAGAAGAATAACCAAGTGTAGTCAATCGGTTTTCGGATGCCATGTTGGAGTGTAGTCGTCATAGTGTGAGAGGGAGGGATCTGGGCAGAAGAGGATACGAAAGTGGAGAGTGTAGAAGAAGGAGGAACGTGACATCAGGTGAGGGAGAGTTGGCAGTGGAAGAGTGTGTAAGTGGGGAGGAGAGAGATGCATCTCGAGGAGAGTGAGATGGAGAGGAAGGTGTTAGAGGAGGAGTTTGTGTGAGGAATAGTAGGAATAGTGAGAGTGCATCATTCTTCAATGATGGAGGGAAGCAAGGCCGAAGGAGTGTGGTGGTTAGCAAATGGGAAATCGTTTTCATAAAAGTGGACATTGCGAGATGTGTAGATTTGGAGTGTCTTCATATCTAGACAATGGTAAGCACTATGAGTAGAAGAATAACCAAGTGTATTTTGGGTCTAATTTGTGCTTAGTGTATGGTTTTAACCAAGGATAACAAGGCACCCAAAACTTGGTAATTTTGAATAATTTGGTTGTTTCCTAGATAATTTTGTAAAGGGTCTTTCATGGTTTAAGGTTGGTGTGAGAAGACGATTAATTTAATAAACCATTGTAGAGCATGCATTTGACCAATATTCTAGAGGCATGGAGGCATGGGTAAGCAAGGAGAGAAAAGTTTTAGTGATGTGTGTATATCTTCTTTTGGCATAGCCATTATATTCTGGAGTGTGGGGAGGGGTGGTTAAGTGAGAAATGCCATCAATTGATAGGTAATCTTTTAGGGCTTCGTATTCACCCTCATTATCTAAATAGAGAGTAAGAAGAGGAATTGAAAATATTTTTCGACCAATGCGTTAAATCGAATGAAAATAGTTTTTGTATCTGATTTTTGTTTAAGGGGGTAGTGGGGTACAACCAAATGTACTTCGTATAATGATACACAAAAATTAGGTAATATTAGTATCCATTATGAGAGTATAGGGGACCTGTCCACAAGTCAGCGTAGATAAATTGAAAAGGAGCAGTAGATGAAATTGAAGAAATAGAGAAAGGTAGTTTATGACTTTTATAGGAAGCACAAGAATTACAATCTAAAATAGAAATGCTAGACATTTAAATTATGTGCTGAGATAAGTTGTTAGAAGAATTTTGTGAGGGATGGCCTAATTGGTGATGCCCTGAGTTTGTTGTAATCCTAATTGGTACGAGTATACTGCAGAAATCTTTGTTAGAAGAATATTTGTTAATGTCCTGAGATAAGTTGTTAGAAGAATCTTTGTTAATGTCCCAAGTATTTTACGGTGTCTTTTTTAAATGCTCAGATGGAAGAAAAATTGGTGCAGCCCAGTTTGGCAGAAGAAGAGCAGAATACTGCAGAAATCTTAAAAGATCAGTAATATCTTTTTTTCGCTTAAAATATCTAACCAAATTTAATAGTTTTAGTATAACCAAATTTTATGGCTTGCAGTTATGTTGTGGATCCAACGACTGTACTTGTACAATCTTTGGGGTAGAGGGAAATCAACCATCATTCTCCACCAATTTTGGCTTTCTCTCACTTAGTTCAGCTGCAATCATAGGGGTGTCTACTTCCATGCTACCCCTTGCTTTTATGACCCTCCTGTTTTGACCCTTCTTTCGTATGGGAAGTGGAGAAGACTTCCCAATGTCAAAGGTTAGCACTGTGTTCTGCACTGTTCCCCCATTTTCTAACTCCACATTACCACTACATCCACTTCAACTATTATCAGCCTCCTCTCCATCATCCACATCTTTGTTGTCATCGTGCTTCTCATCCCTGCCTTCATTAACCGCCACCAAGAAACTAGTGAAGGCGCCCATTACAACATCCTCCGAGAATTTAAGAATTTTTTGCAACAGACTCCATAGGCTTCTTCTCCTTCGCCAACTCTTCCTGCTTTTTACGGGCAGCACTCTCAATCATCTTCTTCAACCATACACGTTCATAATCCGCCTCCCTTTTATTAATTTTCTTTTTAATTTTAAGGGTGACGCACAAAGCGACACCCCGTATTGGTTTGTCATAATTGTATCACTACCACCCCCCTCCTTCGCACTCTTTTTGGATGTGCCCTATAACCCCACAACAATAACAAAACGTTGGGAGCCACTTATATTTAATATCTACCCATCTCCACTCCCACCAAAAGCAATTTTCATTTTTCATACCTCGTATTAAGGGATTGGTGATGTCGATCATGACTTTTATGCGCATTGAGCGCTCTAGGGCAAGAATATCATGATTATCGTATTCCAAGAAAACCCCAATATGTTTCTCCTTAAAAATGACGCATCATACACTCGGATCCACATCAGAGAATACCGGAACCGAGCATCAGTAGGAACATCCGATTCCGACATCTCTTGAAGTATTAGCAGGTTAAAATTGAACGACCACGGTACGTTCTACCATCAACCACACGTTATTTATCAATCTTATTGAAGAATTCAAAGACAAACAAATTGGATTCCAATTGTTGGATAGCCACACCTCCCTTAGGGTTCCAGACTGATCTCAACGTATTTTGAATCGCCTCCACATTAAAAGGTTTGTTTGTGATCATCTTTCCTACCAACATGAAGGAAATAAACTCTTTTGCACCGTGATCCTCTTCCACTTCTGCACCAATAATTACATCTTCTTTGTCTGTTAAAGATAGTTTTTTCCACGCCTCTTCAAGATCAGACGCCATAGAGAAGAAACAAGGTCCACTAATCTACTTCAACCTTACAGGAAGGACACCACAACATGGACTCGCCAGACACCGAAAACCCTACCAAGGAAATCGCCCCAGAGGAGACTCTCGAGGGACTAAAACTTGTTGTTGTTGGCTTCATGCTCTATGCCTCTATCTATCTATATATATATATATATATCCCACTTTAATTTTACACATTCTAGTTCTTAAGTTGGCCAACTTTTATATTAATATATTCATATTACTAGCACTTTCATATTTAAAATTCTTCGCAATACCACTTATATATTTATATATCCATCCACTATTGTTGGTTCTATTATCTCTCTCTTGTTGGCCCTCAAAAAACTCCAAAGTGATGTAATCTCAATTTTCTTAATCTCTTCGTCTCTTAATTCTTGTGTTGGATACTAAGTGGGTAAAATGGAAAAAATAAAGAGGGAGTAAAATATAAGGAAAACATTACATTAGATTACAACAAGTGTCAAAAAATTAATATTAATATTAATATTAAAATATATATTGTGATATTTCTCTAACCAATAAAATTATCAGAACAAAGATATCTCGCATTAATAGAATTTGTTTTAAGATTTTCTACCAAATATCCTTTAGCGATTTTATTATTCACCATATACACTCAATGTTTTCTAAATTCAACGAACCCTTATGTTTGTCATAAAATCTATTTGCTCTTGATGAATAATGGGGATTTACGATGTCAATTATTTCATTATTTCAGCTTCCACATTAGTACTTTCATTTTCTTTCTCTCACCTCTAACCATCAAACCTCCTTAACAGAGGTCGCTATCTCCTATCATTTTTTTGCCGTGCAGAAAAGTCATCATAGGTCACCTAAACATAAAACATATTAAGAAGGAACTAAATGAGGCACCTCCACACTACTAACATTAACTTTGCTGGAATATGTTGAGCACTGTAGGCGTGTATTCATTTGCCTATGCGGTGTGAGCGCGTATTTTACTACCTCATTGTATATTGGGAAACCGTAAGAACAGCTTACGAAGACACATAAACCTAATTGAAAAACATTCTGAATTCGCGAACAAGTCTTTAGAGGAAGACTTATAAACCTAATTGGATATTGGGAAACCATAAGGACAACTTAGGGACCTATCCAATGTAGATATCCCCATAATGGCTCCATGAATGGTCAGTGAACCAAAGATTGAGTTCGGGGTGAGGGTATGAATATGACCAGGAATCAAATTTACCCATTAATGGCCTCTACTTAATAGCGATTCATGTTCGAGTTTATGCAACTAAATAAGCAAATAATATGTTAACGGAATGTATAAATTAATATATGTGGGTTAAAACACGCAAAAGACTAATTTTTGGTGATATGTTATTTAGGAAATCAAATTACAAGGAACCTAATTCAATAGTCCAGATTATCGGAATTTATGTTGGAATATCTATTTAGGTCTTTAATTAACAAGAACAAACATGTGAGGTGATGAAAGTATTACATCATATAATCATCGATATGAATATGAATATGAAAAATATAGTATAGAAAAAAAAATAAAAAATAAAAGGTTAGAGAAGAATATACCAAATAGCGTAAATTCCTTTAAGATCTACATTATGACTAGTTGATTATTGTTAGTATAAAAGTAAATAAATTGGAATTGGCCCTCAGTAATAATACCTTTGTTGCTTGGGTCTTGTATAATAATCTATAGGAGGAGCAATCTTGAAGCTTGAAATATGAAATTCGAAGGAATGAATGTGTTTGAATGTGTTTCAGTGTGTTCGAGTGTTTGATTATGTGTGTGAATTAATGTTATGAAGTGTATGTATAAGGTATGAAGTTGTGTTCTAAGCGTATTAAAGTGTATTGAACTGTAGAAAAAATGTTCGAAGAAACTAAAGTATTAATAGGAGAACTGAGCCCGAAAACAACGCGGAAAGGGTAAGAAAGTTGTTTGCTAGATGCATGGAGCATGTGCTAGGCGCACAGCCACGCGTATAGGTTTATACAATGTAATTCGAAAAGAACGAAATTCGTTCACCATAACCAAGAAAAGTACATGAAAACTGATTTTATACTTTCTTGAATCTATTGTGGGAGCTTGCATGCAACATGTCCAGTATATAATTCACAAAAACATAAAGATCATAGGAAAAATAGCACATGCAATACAGAATTTATATAATTCTAAACATGTCCATAAGAAAACGTTGCCGAGAAAACTAAACTTTTCCTCTTGTAATGGTGGTGCTTGTGTACCTTGATTCTATGGTCCAAAAGCTCAAGAAATGTTATCTTCTAAGTCCACTTCTCGTGCTTCCTAGCAACCTTAGGTGTTCACCAACAATTACATAAACAAACTCATCACAAATCCTTAAACAAACACTTAAATGAAACATTAGTTGTTGTACTTATTGTTTGCCTAGGTTCAAATGGTTGCCCAATTTCTCTTGCTTCCTTTGCTTTTACACTCGATTTAGCTCTTACCCAATGTGCACCTATATGTATAGTGTAGAATTTAAGTCTTGCATGTAGAAGATTACAAGGAAAAACTAGAAGGAGCCAAGGTGGAGAGTACTCCACTGATTCACACCAGAAGGGCGTGTTTCAGCAACAATTTTGGAGGGTTATGAGCAGGGGCTTCTGGGGGATTCTGGCGATAAATTATGTAGGTTGATCCATTGCTTGTTTACTTATACTGGGTAAGGACAACTTTTGGTTTACCATTATTTATCAAGGTTAAATTCGTCATTTCCTAGCTTGGGTTCAATCCTGAATTTTTTGGATTCATTTAAGAGGCTTATTTATGCTTAATGATATCAAAATCTATCATAAACCTTTTCTTACTCTCCAAGATTATGGTTTTTCATCCTAACATTCCTTAATGGGTTAATTAAGCTCAACACTTCATACAAAGGAGGTCATACTAATTCATCAGAGAAAAGATAATGACTAATCCTTGTCAATTTACTAGCTAAAATAATTATATTTATATTTCTAAAACATTTATTATATTGCACATTTTTCCTTATATACATATGTGTACACATCACATTTACACATATATGATATAATATCAATGGAATTACATAGAATAGGTGGCATACTGATAATATATACTAATCAAACGTGCTAAGACACGCAAATTTCTTAACTATATATTATTGACTTTTAGTTCCAGATATTAAACTGGTACTAAGGTGTAGTTATTACAATAAATGACACCTGATTCAATAATTGATGATGAAGGTTTTTGCACAACATCAACTTGAAACTAAAACTAACATAAAATGCACCACAAGAAGCAGGAGGTAATGAAGATAATGTGCATAAGGAGGGGTTTTTTGGTGAGGGGTTTGTAGATGATGATGTTAAAGGAGAGAATTATATGCAGAAGGTTTACAGGAATGGCAAGTTGTTCACTGAACAACCATTTGGTCAAATAGAGCTACAACAATAGCATTTGTTCTTGGACAAGGAACATATGGTGCAAGCTGTTAGGGACTTCTCTATGAAGGTGGGGGCTGATTTGGTGAGGTTGAAGGTTGATTGAAAGAGGTACACTGTTGTCTGCCAATGAAGACTGTGGCTGGAGATTGCATGCATATGTGTTGCCTGATAGACTGACATGGGCTATTAAATCTCTAAGTGAGCCCCATTCTTGTCACAGACTTGAACATAACCCAATGGCTGGTATTAAGTGGCTTGCAGGGAAAATAATGGATTAGGTGAGGGCTAATTTTGAAGTGCCATGTCAGTCACTTGTTGATTTGGTGTTGGAGAAATATGGGGTTACTGTGCCTAAGTCCACTATGTATAAGGCTAGGGCAGTTGCTGTTAAACAGATCCAAGGATCACATGATGAATCTTATGGTCAGGTGACCCATTATGTCTGCATCTTGAAGGAGAAGAACCCTGATGCCTTTGCCTTCATCAGTTGGATTAATGATGGCCCTGCTACTCCACTAACATTCAAGAGGATTTTTGTTAGTTTCGGTGCTATGTTCAAGGGGTTTATGAAAGGGTGTAGACCATTAATTGGCATTGATGGTTGCCATTTGAAAGGGAGCTTCAATGGTTGCTTATTATCTGCAATAGCCCTAGATGAAAATCAACAGATTTTTCCACTAGCATATGCAGTTGTTAGTGAGGAGAGTTCAGACAATTGGGACTATTATTCAGGAGTTTAATGCTAACCTTGTCAACAGCAGACAGGGATGACTGGACTTTTATGAGTGACAGAATGAAGGTACTACACTAAACCTTAATTTTGTTTGGTTTTTTTAACATTATTTGCCTTGTATTTTCCTAATCTGTTGCTGAATTAATTAGGGGGTTGAAGGTTCATTGAAAGCAAGTTTCCAAAATTCTTCCAGAAGAATTTGTTGTAGACACTTGTTAAAAAACTTCAGTGTAAGTACAGTGGTCCCAAGTTGTTGTATTATGCAGGGAAAGTTTGGTGGACCATATTTTGAGGCTTACTTTTGGCAAGCTGCTGATGCTTATAATGGATGGGACTTCAACATAACAATGGCAGAGATCAGGAAGCTTGATGTTGATGCTTATGAGTATCTTATGAAGATACCATTGAAATTGTGGGCCAGGCATAAATTTAATACAACCCTTTGTTGTGATGATAATACAAACAACTTCACAGAGTCATTTAATGCCACCTTGGGCCTTGACAGAGTTAGACCAATTATGGGATTGTTGGAAGGTATGACCACTTTAATTTCAGTCCCTCACATTATGTGTTTCTTTAGACTACTGGAAAAAACGATATATGTCACAACACAACCGCTGCGGTCCTTAAGATAACCGCATCGGTAAATCCTCGAAATTTTGGGTGGGAAACTTTTGAACAAAAACCGATGCGGTTCTTAGAGAACCGGATCAGTTAACAGAAAACCACTGCGGTTTTCTGTTAACTGATCCGGTTCAAAAAACCGGATCAGCTATACAATATTAGGGATACAAAACCCGGCCCACTTAATCGCTCAACCTCATGTAAAGCCCACGCGTCCGAGGCTCCCAGCTGGCCCAACCCCTCTACGTATAAAACGTGGCCCTTTAGGCGCCCTCATCAAACCTAAAACCCCTCTCATCAGCCCCCTCTCTTCTTCCCCCTCTCATCAACTCCCTCTCCTCTCACAAACCCTAAATCATCTATCATCATCAACAACATCCTCCCCACCAGATCTTCAGCACCATCTTCGTTTCTTCGCTTTTCAATTCCTCGTCAACAACCACCGTCGTTTCTTCATCAACCACCGTCGTTTTTCGATCTCACCGCCACAAACCCTCTTCTAATGGACGCTCCTCAGTCTCTCTCGCTCATCAATGGCGTTCTCTCTCTCCACTTCGTCGCTCGTCGATGTCAACAACCACCACCAACCACTCTCTCCACTTCGTCGCTCGTCGCCGTCTCCTCTAACAGATCTTGTCTCCGCCGTGTTTAACTTTCGATTTTCGTTTTTCATTTTCATTTTCGTTTTTGTTCCCGATCTAGGGTTGGGTTTATTTTTTTCGTTTTTAATTTTCATTTTCGTTCCATTTTCTTATTTTCGTTAGTAATTTTAGAGTGTAACTTTCGGTTGTTTTCGTTTTTGTTATTTAGGGTTTCGTATTTTTAGTTAGGGTTTCGTATTTAGGGTTGGGTTTATTTTTTTGTTTTGATTTTTTTTCATTTTTTTATTTCGTCCGTTGTAAAGTTGTATAAGTTTGGATAAAAATCGAAATTTGGCTGTTCCGTGGATAAAGTTTAATGTTTAGGTTAAAGAATTTATATTGATTTAATTGTCTGTTCAATGCCCTGTTCTCGTTTTTTTTCTTCCTTTCTATTGTTTAATTTCTATTAATTTTGTTTGCTCTGTTTATGTGATTGGCTGCAAATGTATAAACCATTTGTGTGATTGGCTGCAATTGTGTAAGAAAGGATTTCTAATTATCAAAACGTACTGTTCGCTGTAATTTAGAAAGAAAAATGCAAAAAAAAAATTTGGTTTTTGGGGTGGTCAACCGCTGCGGTTTTGACCCAAAACCGCAGCGATTAACTTGCTTACCGTTGCGGTTTTGACTCAAAACCGCAGCGGTAAATGATTAACTGATCCAGTTTAGGACCGGATCAGTTAATATTTGGGGACTGCTGCGAGACCAACCGCTGCGGCCCAAAACCGGAGCGGTAAGGCCGGTTTTGATCGCAGCGGTTGAACTTTTTTCCACTAGTGTTAATTTCAGTTTTTTACATTATTTTCCTTGTATTGCAGCCATTAGAAGGAGCTGCATGGTCAAAATAGCAACAAGATGGGCTTAATGTGAAGACTGGCCATGACATGAACTAACACCCTATGCCAAGGAGCAGCTAAGGAAAAATAGTGAGGATTCTAGAGGCTGTTAGTTGTACATGTCTGGCAAAGGACAGTGGGAGGTTGTTGAGGGCAAAACATCATTCCCTTTGGATATGAATGTGATGTCTTGTATGTGGCAGGTGGCAAATGACAGGGATTCCTTGCAAGGATGCTTGTAGGGTTATCAACAACAGTAGACTCAATCCTAGCCCATTTGTCTCAAGTTATTACACAGCTGCCACATACAAGGCAACTTATGAACTCAATATTGCACCCATGCTTGATCAGTCCCAGTGGGCACAGGCCTGCAGATGTCCCTATCATTGCACCACCTAGGGTGAAAAGGATTGTTGGCAGACCACCTAGAAATAGAAAGAGGAAGCCTGGTGAGCAAAGAAAGGGGAAAAGATTTGTCACTATCAGGTGTACCAAGTGCAATGAGCTTGGACATAATAAGAGGAGTTGCATGGGAGGCTTGACAACAGCTCAGCAGAGGGCAGCATGTGGTGGAAGAAAAAGGAAGAGTGCAGGTGTGGAGGAGGGTGTGTCCACACAGCCTACTGCTGAGAATGAAGGTGGCAACAAAAAAAGGGAAGAAAAACCAAGAAGGCAAAGTACTCAGTTGCACGCT
The DNA here is from genome assembly GCA_947648045.1 of Beta corolliflora. Lineage (NCBI taxonomy): Eukaryota > Viridiplantae > Streptophyta > Magnoliopsida > Caryophyllales > Amaranthaceae > Beta > Beta corolliflora. The sequence goes on from CANSZD010000173.1 coordinate 272,773, forward strand.
CTTCACAACCAACTTAAGTGTGATGTTTTGGTTCTTGTTTTACACAATTATGGTTTTTTTTGGATGATGTAGCTTTTGTAATTATCAACTTAGGGCTGTGTTTTTTTTGTTATAATCAATATGTGTATTTAACAGTTTCAATTTAGGGCAGTTTTTTGGATACAAACAATGTTATGTTATTAACAATATCAATTGAGGGCATTTTTTGAAGATATAATATTGAAAATTTGGGCTTCTTTGCAAGAAAATAACTGTTCTTTCATTGATTGAAAGCAAGCAAAATCAGTACAATAACCCTTACATCATCTAAATTAACAAAACATCCCCCAACCCATTAACAATACAACTCCTACATCTTAATTAGCACAATAACAATGACAATAAAAACAGCCCGTAACCCATTAACCTAATGACGAAAGTGAACTCGTCAATCTTCTTCTGCAAATCATACAAGCATGTCATCACTTTGTCTTTACCACAGTCACCCAATTTCCCCTACAATTTTGTTAAACCCCCTTCAGATACTTTTGGTGTCGCGCAAAAGTAGTGGTTGTCATAAAGTACACACTTGTAGTACAATTTGTTAGGATTGTCTCTGGATTCAGAAACACGAAGTTCCATCTTCTTTCTGCACTTGCTACATCTTCTTGCTTCATACACAAGAGATTCAAGAATTTCAACAACAATTTCAAAAGGGGAGGAAGACATTTTAGGGTTCGCAACTTTTTCAAGAATAGAGCAAAGAAATGTTCGCAGGAGAGAGAAAGAGAAAATTGGGGAAATTATAACGTTAGATTACCTTTAAATTGGTTGAAGAGAGAGAACAAACATATTTGGGTCGCATCTAATAACCTACAACGGTTATATCGCGCCTTAATTAAACAAGTTAACGCTTGTTACCCTGCCGTCACTAGTAAGGGTATTTTAGACCCAAACACAAAATTTAGGGGTATTTGAGGAATTCCCCAAATGTGAGGGGTAATTTAGGAATTACGCCAAACCTCAGGGGTACCTGAGGAAATTTCCCAAGAATCAAAATAGAAACGAATATCAAAATGAAAAAAATCACAATCAACATCAAATAAAAATCGATAATTAATAAACTGCAAACTAGAAAATCAAACGAAAATCACTAAAAAAATCAAAATATGATATCACAAGTGTGGAAAAAAAAACTAAAATAACGAAATAGAAACGAAAATCAAAGCTAGAAAATCAAAAAACCAAAGAAAAAGCCAATCCAATTATAATTTTAGCAAAATGAAATAAAAAAAAATTAAATTTATAAAAGATTAACAAACAAAAATCAAACTAAAAAATCAGAATATGAAAATATACATGTTTGTTGATCTGGAGAAAATAATACAGAATCTGAAAAAAAATCAAATTAAAAGTTTGAACAAATTGATGAAGAATGACTAAAAGTTCGAACAAAGTTGATGAAGAAGGACAACAATACAGAGACAAGAGAGAGTGGTTTTGCGTAGAAGTTTAGATTGAGAAAAAATCTAGTAGCATGAAAAAGGAGGTGTTGTCACAAGAGTCCTCCCCTATATAAACACTAGTCTCATATGCACGGAATGCAACGACATATTAACATCAATATTGACATTATATAGCGCTCGAGGCGCTAATATTATTTTATTGTAGTTTAATTTGATCATTCGCAACTTTTGTTTTCAATATGATAAGCGAATATGTATCAGAATGTACTATAGGTTGATATTATTGGATGATGTATGCTAATCTTTTTAATATATGTGTACTTTATTACGTTGAGAAATTGGTTGGTATAAGCCTATTTCTTTAGTATATTTGAGCTTCGAACGTATTTTTAAATAATATATCTAATAATCATGACATATTTCTACATAAAAATAAAATGATGAGATGGATTATCCCAACTGACACAAACGACTACTTGAACATTTAAATAAATAAAATGATGAATTATCCTAATCGACACATACGAAAATTATAAAAGAAAAAAAATGAAAAGTTGAGACTATCTTATTTTTCTTGGTATGTGTATGGGTTGTTAATGTATGTTCTTTGAAATTGTAGTTGCAATTGGAAGTTAGGCAGCAAAAAACTTTGTAAGTTATTAATTTGTAATTGTAATTTCTCTTTTTAAGCATTTTTTTTTTGGAAAGGTTTTATGCATACGTTACATCTTACTATAAGTTAGGCAACCTTAACTTTCCTTATTACACATAATTATAGATCAGGAAGGAATTGAATATTTTAAAATAATCATTTTTTGATTAGTACAGGGCAGAAAAGTTAATTTACAGGAGTTATTATAGCTCCCCCCTTGGCTTATAAGTGAGTTCATATGAGAATGCATACTTACATGAGAAATGAGAATGAAGTTTTTTTTGTAACTCTAATGAAAAAGTGTAACTCCCAAAAAAAAATTAGAATTTTTTTTTGCGAATATATAAAGCTGAGTCCAAAAGCCAGCTCACGAGGTCGCGACATTTGGAGGCCTCATTGGATGCCATTTGTCGTGCTTATTGACTGTCATGTCATTTTTTTTGAAAAATAAAGAGAGTTACAAAGTAATAGAAATACATGTATAGAGTTTAAGATAAGAAGAAATAGAGTTTGGCTCACAATAAAAACTTAAGTATAGTAAATCGATTATAACTTTAAATATATAGGACGAAAAATTATAATTTTTGTACCATTAGAAACTATTTAAAAAAAGCTTTAAAACAAGATTTATTTATACTATATTTAAAGTTTTGTATTAAAGTAACATATAAAAAGAAATATTGACTATATTAGCATATTAAAGTTACAAATTGTAATTACAATTAGAATATTCAAAGTTATTACACAATTTCAAAAGTCAACATCATATCCACGAAAAGAAAGGGCATTTACCCGGTATATATATATATATATATATATATATATATATATATATATATATATATATATATATATATATATATATATATATATATATATATATATATATATATATATATATATATATATACATATATATATATATATACATATATATATATATATGTATATATATGGATTTTGAGGAGAAAGATTTGTAGAGAGAAAGAGGAAGAGTGGTGAAAAGCTTCTTTGATGATTTTGCCTCATCGGAGAACTCTTATTTATAAGCAAAGGATTACAACGGTTCGTACAAAATTTACATCTTGTTACAAACACTATTTGCTACGGTGAAAAGTGCTACGTAAGAAATGTATGTTCACTATTCACTATTCACATATTTTACATATCTTTGCCGCCTATCTTTTGTCCAGTTGTAACTATTACAAAGTTTATACGTTACATGATAAAATATCTCTATTTTACGGTGCTTATCTTTGTAGACGAGATGTTTTATTACGTATATTTGTGTTCTATCTCTCGTAGTTGATCTTTGCGGTGTTAGATGATTCAGCTCTATCTTCATAACTGTCCATATCTTCGATTATTGGTACAGTCATTTGCTTAACTCCACACATCTTACATGAGTGGTTGTTATTTTGTTGCATCCAACTGCAATATCTCTTCAAAGTATCTTCAGTTAGAAAATTCCTTGGTAAATACCGTGTAGCGGCGCTTGATCCGGGTGGAGCGGGCTCCATACCCATGACTTAATAGTTTCGACCGTATCATGGCCATATGATTTGCTTTGAGAGATAATTAATGTGTTTAACTCTCTATGGTTTATCCAAACATAAGTCTTGACCATGTTAAGCAAGGCTTCATAAATTGCTTTTATCTTGATCGCCCTCTTTTCCCGAGGAGGTCCGGTATCTCATTGTGGTTTAGTTTAGTCGTGCCTTAATTTCTTCGGGAAAGATAAAATTGGCTGTACATCCCATTTTAACAACCCTAATACATGGTTTTATCTCGGAGAAAGTAACTTCGCCTGGGGCGGTATAGCATCTTACAAAAATCATGGGAGATTTTGTAATATGCAAGTAACTTTAGTCGCTTTATATAGATCGGGAATTGATGATAGCTCCTCTCCATTCGGTGTATATCTTGAATTAAGAAGGCCATAATCATAAGTTGCTTTGATTAACTTTGCATTGCAACCAGGCAACGCTATTAACTCGTTTATCCTTTTTAAAGGATTGGTTACATATCCACCTTCGATTTCTCCATGGCGGTCTTTTGTGGTTATTTTGGAAATGTATTTAGTCTGTTGGCAATAAGTAAGAAATTATCTATATATTTACGAACTGAAGGATTCATAGTTTGTTTAGTTCCTAGGGTTAACTTTTCTTTGAAGGAGGTGGTATCTGGTATAAGGCTTGGAAAATTTAGTTCGTTGATAACTGGAGTGGGGTTATAGGTTTGTAAGGACATACTTCGTTTGAAAGGAGGATTAACTTTTTTGTTGTAATAATTCGGCTTTTATATTTTTGGCTAGTGCCAATATCCGCTTGCTCCTTACTAGGATTCTTTGGAAGTGGTTTGCTCTTTTCATAGAAGCAAATTCTTCCATTAACTTTGTTTGAGTTGTATCTTGAGCTCTCGATTTTCTATAATTAGTTGTTGAACTATGTCTTGAGAGATAGTCCGCAAAATATTTTCGTTAGTTTTTAGTAATTCGATATTAAACTCATAGTAGTATTATTTATAATTTCGTTTATCTCCTTCCTCGTGGATTTTCGATATTTCGGTGTTTTCTTTGATATTACATATAAGTTGTTCTTCTATTTTATCAAACCTATTATTATATTCTATATTAAGATTTTGTATCTCTTCATTAAAATTATTTTCTACTCTGTAGACTTTATCTAATATTTGTTTGGTATTAATATGTATTATTTTTATAGATTCTTCCATTTTTCTCATTCTTTCTTCATATTTTCTTTCTAACTTTTCTAATTTTTTATAGATTTCATTAATTGTTTTATTGTCTTGATAGCTACTTTCTATATTTGTTATTTGTACTAAATTATTTTCTAGTGCTAGTCTTCTTTCCCTATCAAATTCGTTTTCTAGTATCATTTGTTTTCTATTTTTTATTAAATAAAATCTTCCTTTACTAATTTCTGCAAATTGTCTATTTTGATTAGTCTTGTGTATTTTAAATGGACCATCAGGGTATCTAATAATTTCTTCTTCAATGATTTTTTCGTTTTTATTCATTATTCTTATTGTTCAATTACTCTTTCATATTCAATTTCTATTCTTTTTCTTAAAAGTAATTCTGGAAATAATTGTGAATATTCTTTAGTTATCTTCTTTTCTAAGATCTCATAACCTTATTCTTCTAGTTCTATTGGTATTTTAGTATTACTTGATTCTGGTTTATCTAGATCATTCCTACTTTCTTTCAGTAATTGTATAATTAATAAAATATTTTTATTAATAATTTTTAGATTAGTTCCTAAATGTTCTTCTTTTTCTAGTTCACTCATACATACATGCTTGATTTTCAATCTAATGTATTAAAATAATCTTCATGTATTTTCTTAGATATATCTTCCTGTTCTTTAATTTGTATATTCAGTAGTTCTATTCGATTATCAAAAGGTCTTAACTCTTTGTCTGTTTCTTCATGATTATGATTATCATTTAATGTTGCTCGTTTTAATATTTGTATTTTATTAATGATAGCTATTTGTTTTTTATTTCTTAATTCTAAATTTTTTATATCAGATTGCATAGTTGATATAAAATATTGGAAATTAGCTTTTCTCATAGAATTTTTTACTTGGGATTTAGTATTCATACATATAACGAATTTTGTAAATCTCTAAGTTCTTGTTTAACTGTTAACTATATATTTTTCTTGTTTTGTAGCTTACTTAAATACTTTCTTAAAGCATCTTTCATTTCATTATCTTTTCTTCTATAAGCTTCATATGAATAATTTTCAAATTCATCTATTTTATCTTGTAGAGTCTGGATTTGTAATTTCAACATAAAATTTTTCATTTCGATATGTTCTTTAACGTTTCTTATTTGTGATTTAGTAGTCATAACGAATTTAATAGTTGTCTAAGTTCTATTAATAGTTGTTCTATTAAGAATTGTCTAAGTTCTATTTGTTTTAATAGATCTAGTAATTTTTCAAGTTCTATTTGAATTTTCGAAAGTTTTTCTATCCTATTTTGTTTTGTCTTTATTAATTTAAGTAAAGAATACCGTGTTTCAGTATCTTCTAGTACATATGCTTCATGTAGATGAATATTATAAATATCTATTTGATCTTTTACTCTATTAATTTTAAATAGTAAAGCATAATTTATCCATTCAACAACTAGTTTAACAGTCTTTATTTGAGCATTCATAATATAATAAGCAAATAATTAGATATTTAAGCAAATAAACAAGTAAATAGGTAAATAATTTGTTTCTTTATGAACTTTCTTTTAAGACTCAATCCCTTTTGCTCATAATAACCTTAATCGGTTAAAAAAAATTCTATCAGCTTTCATATAAGTACTGCTAATCCGCTTTGACAACCCTTAAGCACTTAAGCAAAATTAAATAAATTCATGTTTTTCAACCTCACCACATAGGTTTTATGCATCACGCCCTTAACGCCTTTTCATTCTCAACGGCTAAACGGGCTCCTGCTACCAATTGTCTTTGGGTTTCTAAACATGATTTTACTTAATCGGGGAAAGCATAATTAAGATAGCATACATCCTATATGAAATTATTGAATTATCTTAACAGATCTCAGTATTATTATAAACTAGGGGATTGAATTTAAATTCAGTTCATAAGAAAAAGAATTACCTTATCTGCTATCTTGAGGAATAAGCTCTAAGTAAATAGCTCCGGTCTTTTGTGAATAGTAGCTCTGATACCAATCTCGGGGTGAAGCGTGTTTTATTTTTGAGAGAAGAAAGCTTTAGAGAGAGAAATAGGATGAGTAGTGAGAAGCTTGATGATACCCCTTAGCAGCATCAGGCATTTCTTATTTATAGACGAACTTGTTTAAGTGTTCGTACAAAATTACATACTATTACAAATACTATTGCTACAGTGAAAGTGCTACAGTAAAAAGTACTGTTCACACTAATCACTATTCACATATTTATCGTGCGCTAGCCGCCTATCTCTTGTCTTATTATAACTGTTACAACATTTATTTATTACATGCTAGATTTTACAAAAGTATCTCTTTCCTCTATGCTTATCTTCTTTAACAGGTGTTTGATACTTGTAAATTGTGCTCTATTTACGTGGTAGATCTTTGTTGTGCTAGATGATTCGGCTATGTCTCCACAGCTATCCATATCTTCAATTATTGGTACAGTCATTTGTTTAACTCCACACATTTGACATGAGTGGTTATTATTTTCTTTGCATCCAAGCGCAATATCTCTTCAAGGTATCTTGAGTAAGAAAATTTCTCGGTATATACCTTGTAACTGGTTCTTGATCTGGATGGAGCAGGCTCCATACCCATGATTTGATAGTTTCGACCGTGTCATGGCCATATGCTTTGCTTTGAGATATAATTAACGTATTTAACTCTTTATGATTTATCCAAACATGAGTCTTGACCATGTTAATTAAGGCTTCATAAATCGCCTTTATCTTGATTCGCTCGCTTCTCCCCGAGGATATCCGGTATCTCATTTCGGTTTAACTCGTTTGGGCCTTTATTTCTTACGGGAGGATGAAATTTGCTTGTACATCCCATTTTGATAACTCTAATACATTGTTTTATTTGGGAAAATGTAACTTCGCCGGGGCGGTATAGCATCTTACAAAAATCATAGGAGATTTTGTAATTTGCAAATAACTTTTAGTCGCTTTATATAACTGAGGAATTGATGATAGCTCTTCTCCATTCATTGTATAAACTGAATTAAGAAGGCCATAATCATATGCTGCTTTGATTAAATTTGCATTGCAACCAGGCAACGCTATTAACTCGTGTACCCTTTTTAAGGGGTTAGTAACATAACTTCCTTCTATATCTCCGTGACGGTCTTTAGTTGTTACTTCTGGAACGGTATTTAATTTATTGGCAATAAATAAGAAATAATCTATATATTGGCGAACCAAAGGGGTCATAGTTTGTTTGGTTCCTAAGGTTAGTTTTTCTTTGAAAGATGTGGTATACGGTATTAGGTGGGAAAATTTATTTCATTGATAACTGGTGTGGGGTTATTGGCTTGATTGGGGTAATAAGTTTGTAAGGACATGCTCTTCTTGAAAGGAGAATTAACTTTTTTTGTAATAATTCGACTTTTATATTGTTGGCTAGTGCCAATATCTGCTTGCTCCATATTAGGATTACTGGAAGTTGCTTCCCTTTTCATAGAAGCGAGTTCTTCCATTAACTTTTTGAGTTGTATCTTGAGCTCTTGATTTTCTAGAATCAGTTGTTGAGCTATTTCTTGAGAGATAATCTGCAAAGCAATTTTCGTCAGTTTTTAATAGTTCAACAAGAAATTCATATTGATTGATGTCAGCTATTATTCTATTTATTTCCTTCCTTGTAATGGAATCTTGTAATTTTTGGGTTAACCAACTCCTAACTGTTCTACAATAAACAATATAACATTCAAATTTTTTGATTCCATATTTTACTGCTTTTAGCTCTTTTTTATTTATGTCCCAATTGATTTCGTTTGCTTTAAAGGTTCCTGAATGATATCTACATATATTTTCCTTTTTATCATTTTTGTATCTGTATTTTAATACTGCTCCATAACCATTATTGGTTTCGCTAGCATCTGTTTCAACTATCCATATAAATTCTTTGTCTTCATCAGGAAAACTTAGTTTTGGTAACTTTCTGAATAATTCTTTAATTTTCTCTAAAATCTTCGTGTCAGTATCTGTCCATCTAAAGTCGTAGTCTTTCTTTAGTTTTTTTAGTTAATGGTTCCGTATATTGTGATAATTTAGGTATAAATTCTCTAACCTGATTTACTATTCCTAAGAATTTTTGTAATTCTTTCTTAGTATTAATTTCCTTTTGAAACTCTATAATTTTTTGGGCTATATGGTCTTGCATTTTTATTCCAGCTTTATCTATTTCAAATCCTAAGAATTCAATTTGTGTTTTAAACAATTCCTTTTTCATTTTACTTAAAACTATACCACTAGTTTTGATAATTTCTGAAAACTGTTCTAATAACTTATAGTGTTCTTCCTGTGTTTTTGAATATATTAGTATATCATCTATATAAACTACACAATTTGATAATTGGTTTAAATATTTATCCATAAATGCTTGGAATCTACCTGGGGCATTTTTATATCCAAAAGGTAAAACATTCCATTCGTAAAATCCATTAGGGACTTTGAATGCTGTTAATTGTTTAGACTCTTCAGTTAGCTTTAATTGGTGAAAACCACTTTTACAATCAAATTTTGAAAAATAATTATATCCTTGTATTTGTCTCATTTTAAGTATTTTATTTGGTATGGGGTAATTGAATGTTATTGGTTTTTCATTTAAGATTCTATAGTCGATAACCATTCTTGTTTTTCCTCTCTTTTGCTCAGAATGATTATTAACTATAAATGCACTACTACTATATTTTGAATTACTTGGTTTAATTAGTTTTCCAACTAATAGTTCTGTTATATGCATTTTAAATTCCATTTCATCTCTTTGAGTATTATTAAAAGGTTTTTGTGATATGATACTGTTTTGGTCTTTTAATGTTATTTGTATTTCAGTTTTATGCTTATGCCAATTTTCTAAGGGATTTTCACTGCATAATTCTTCTAGCTTAGTTTTTAAAGGAGTAAGTTTATCTATATGTAATATTCCTATTTCTATTATGTCTAAATTGTTGATTCCCTTTTTGGTTTTCATTTTTTGGACTAGTTTTGCTTCTTCTCCTATTTTACAAATTTCCCATTCTATTGGTAATCTTTCTTTATTTGTAACTACCTTGGCTTTTAGCTTATGTTGACAAGGGGTAAACAAAGTAAGAAATTCTTTATCTATACTAAATGGTTTATATTGGTTTAAGAAATTAGTTCCGAATATAATATATTTTCCTATTAATTTAAAGCAATATACCTTAGGTATGACTAATATTTTATCCCAAATTTGTATTTTTATATTTGTTTGATAAAGAGTAATTTTACTACTATTATTATTAAATCCGTTTATTTTAAAGGGAGTTTTTAATCTTTTCCATTCTAGTAAACAGTTTTCTTTCATAATTGTTGTTTGAGCTCCTGTGTCTACCATTGGTGTATAATATCTACTTTGATATCCATCAAAGATTATTTTTACTAAAATATAAATTAAATTACTCATTTTTATTAAGGATAGCTAATTTATTTTTCATCTTGCGTAACTTTTGTTCTAATACCTCTATGTCTCTTGTTTTCTTTTGTTCTTCATTAGATAAAGTTCGTATACTATCTCTATGGCATTCTGCAAATATTATGTATTGCAGTCTTTGACTTATATAGGCCTTTTCTTCTTTTGCTATCTCTATCTGTTTTTGTAATTTTATTAATTCTATCAAACTTGGTATAGCATTACTCATTGATTATTCTAGTTTTAGATTGGGTTTGATTATAAGTAAATTCAAAATAGTCTTGGTCTATTTTCCAAGGTTTAACTTTTTCTAAAAATTATTTTCCTAATATTATTTCATTGTTTAGGGTTATAGCATATTCAATGTTTATTTCTTGAAAGGCAATTTTTGTTGTAAGGATTATTAATCTATTAAAGTTTTCGTTTATTATTTTGTTTGTTAATTTTTTTAAGGGAATATAATTACTTTCCTTATTAACATCTAGTTTTGCAGTTAAAATTTTAGTTTCTATTTGTATGATTATGTAATATTCGTGTGATTGTATTCGAATAGGTAAGTTCTCAGTTAGTTCTCTTTTAGATCTAGAAACACTTAATCGTTTTTTCACTATTTCTAAGTCTTCGTAACTTGGTTTAGAATATAATTTTAATCCTTTTTCTATAGCTAGTACTAGATCAGTAAAAGGAGGGTCTATAGTAATTGGTCTTAATTTGTTTTTGGTATAAATTTGATGTTGATTGGTTAATATATAAGCATTCTTACATTGTACTGTCATAACTTTTGATCCATTTGTCATGTTTATTCCTCCTAACATTCAATATAGGACTAATGGTTTTTCTATGTTTTGGTCAGTTAGACTTACTGAATAGTTTGACTTAATTATAAATCTTACTTTTTGGTAAATAAGATTTCCTTTAAGTTGTGCTATAATAGCTTGTTCTATAGGTTCTTTAATTCTGTCATCAGCTAATTGTAATTCTAAAGGAGTATCTATTCCTTCCTTAAAACAGGCTTTTATTATTATTTCTATGGCTGCTAATTCTACAAATCTAAATGTGATTGGTTTATTTTATAATACGTTGTTAATTTTGGTTATTTCTTCATTTAACACTTCTTGTGTTATTAATGGGACTCTAGTATTACCTTGTGCTTGTGTTATATCTATAACATGTTCTCTATCAGCTATAACTAAATATTCTTCCTTTTATATTAGAACAAAAGAAAACATTAGCTATAGAGGTATTAGAACAAAAGTTACGCAAGATGAAAAATAAATTAGCTATCCTTAATAAAAATGAGTAATTTAATTTATATTTTAGTAAAAATAATCTTTGATGGATATAAAAGTAGATATTATACACCAATGGTAGACACAGGAGCTCAAACAATAATTATGAAAGAAAACTGTTTACCAGAATGGAAAAGATTAAAAACTCCCTTTAAAATAAACGGATTTAATAATAATAGTAGTAAAATTACTCTGTATCAAACAAATATAAAAATACAAATTTGGGATAAAATATTAGTCATACCTAAGGTATATTGCTTTGAATTAATAGGAAAAGATATTATATTAGGAACTAATTTCTTAAACCAATATAAACCATTTAGTATAGATAAAGAATTTCTTACTTTGTTTACCCCTTGTCAACATAAGCTAAAAGCCAAGGTAGTTACAAATAAAGAAAGATTACCAATAGAATGGGAAAATTGTAAAATAGGAGAAGAAGTAAAACTAGTCCAAAAAATGAAAACCAAAAAGGGAATCAACAATTTAGACATAATAGAAATAGGAATATTACATATAGATAAACTTACTCCTTTAAAAACTAAGCTAGAAGAATTATGCAGTGAAAATCCTTTAGAAAATTAGCATAAGCATAAAACTGAAATACAAATAACATTAAAAGACCAAAACAGTATCATATCACAAAAACCTTTTAATAATACTCAAAAACCTGTGTCTACCATTGGTGTATAA
>CANSZD010000173.1:287500-321685 GCA_947648045.1 Beta corolliflora
GTTTTTAATAGTTCAACAGAAAATTCATATTGATTGATGTCAGCTATTATTCTATTTATTTCCTTCCTTGTAATGGAATCTTGTAATTTTTGGGTTAACCAACTCCTAACAGTTCTATTATCTGTTCTGATTATGAATTTACTATAAACAATATAACATTCAAATTTTTTGATTCCATATTTTACTGCTTTTAGCTCTTTTTTATTTATGTCCCAATTGATTTCGTTTGCTTTAAATGTTCCTGAATGATATCTACATATATTTTCCTTTTTATCATTTTTGTATCTGTATTTTAATACTGCTCCATAACCATTATTGGTTTCGCTAGCATCTGTTTCAACTATCTATATAAATTCTTTGTCTTCATCAGGAAAACTTAGTTTTGGTAACTTTCTGACTAATTCTTTAATTTTCTCTAAAATCTTCGTGTCAGTATCTGTCCATCTAAAGTCGTAGTCTTTCTTTAGTTTTTTAGTTAATGGTTTCGTATATTGTGATAATTTAGGTATAAATTCTCTAACCTGATTTACTATTCCTTTTCTTAAAAGTAATTCTGGAAATAATTGTGAATATTCTTTAGTTATCTTCTTTTCTAAGATCTCATAACCTTGTTCTTCTAGTTCTATTGGTATTTTAGTATTACCTGATTCTGGTTTATCTAGATCATTCCTACTTTCTTTTAGTAATTGTACAATTAATAAAATATTTTAATTAATAATTTTTAGTTTAGTTCCTAAATGTTCTTCTTTTTCTAGTTCACTCATACATACATGCTTGATTTTCTATCTAATGTATTAATATAATCTTCATGTATTAATATATGTATATGTATATATATATATATGATATATTTAGTAGTTCTATTCTGTAGTTCTATTAATATATGTATATGTATATATATATATATGTATATGTATTAATATAATCTTCAGGGAAGTTACCAAAATTAAGTTTTCCTGATGAAGACAAAGAATTTATATGGATAGTTGAAACAGATGCTAGCGAAACCAATAATGGTTATGGAGCAGTATTAAAATACAGATACAAAAATGATAAAAAGGAAAATATATGTAGATATCATTCAGGAACCTTTAAAGCAAACGAAATCAATTGGGACATAAATAAAAAAGAGCTAAAAGCAGTAAAATATGGAATCAAAAAATTTGAATGTTATATTGTTTATTGTAAATTCATAATCAGAACAGATAATAGAACAGTTAGGAGTTGGTTAACCCAAAAATTACAAGATTCCATTACAAGGAAGGAAATAAATAGAATAATAGCCGACATCAATCAATATGAATTTTTCGTTGAACTATTAAAATCGACGAAAATTGCTTTGCAGATTATCTCTCAAGAAATAGCTCAACAACTGATTCTAGAAAATCAAGAGCTCAAGATACAACTCAAAAAGTTAATGGAAGAACTCGCTTCTATGAAAAGGGAAGCAACTTCCAGCAATCCTAATATGGAGCAAGCAGATATTGGCACTAGCCAAAAATATAAAAGCCAAATTATTACAAAAAAAAGTTAACTCTCCTTTCAAGAAGAGCATGTCCTTACAAACTTATTACCCCAATCAAGCCAATAACCCCACACCAATTATCAATGAAATAAATTTTCCCAGCCTAATACCAGATACCACATCTTTCAAAGAAAAACTAACCTTAGGAACCAAACAAACTATGACCCCTTTGGTTCGCCAATATATAGATTATTTCTTATTTATTGCCAATAAATTAAATACCGTTCCAGAAGTAACAACTAAAGACCGTCACGGAGAGATAGAAGGAGGTTATGTTACTAACCCCTTAAAAAGGGTAAACGAGTTAATAGCGTTGCCTGGTTGCAATGCAAATTTAATCAAAGCAGCATATGATTATGGCCTTCTTAATTCAGTTTATACAATGAATGGAGAAGAGCTATCATCAATTCCTCAGTTATATAAAGCAGCTAAAAGTTATTTGCAAATTACAAAATCTCCTATGATTTTTGTAAGATGCTATACCGCCCCAGGCGAAGTTACATTTTCTGAAATAAAACAATGTATTAGAGTTATCAAAATGGGATGTACAGCAAATTTCATCCTCCCAGAAGAAATAAAGGCCCAGCCAGAGTTAAACCGAAATGAGATACCAGATATCCTCAGGGAGAAGCGAGCAGTCAAGATAAAGGCGATTTATGAAGCCTTAATTAACATGGTCAAGACTCATGTTTGGATAAATCATAAAGAGTTAAATACGTTAATTATATCTCAAAGCAAAGCATATGGCCATGACACGGTCGAAACTATCAAATCATGGGTATGGAGCCTGCTCCATCCAGATCAAGAACCAGTTACAAGGTATATACCTAGAAATTTTCTTACTCAAGATACCTTGAAGAGATATTGCAGTTGGATGCAGCAAAATAATAACCACTCATGTCAAATGTGTGGAGTTAAACAAATGACTGTACCAATAATTGAAGATATGGATAGCTGTGGAGACAGAGCTGAATCATCTAGCACAGCAGCATCTACCACAGAAATAGAGCACAATTTACAAGTATCAAACACCTGTTAAAGAAGATAAGCATAAAGGAAAGAGATACTTTTGTAAAATCTAGCATGTAATAAATAAATGTTGTAACAGTTATAATAAGACAAGAGATAGGCGGCTAGCGCACGATAAATATGTGAATAGTGAATAGTGAATAGTGTGAACAATACTTTTTACTGTAGCACTTTCACTGTGCAATAGTATTTGTAATAGTATGTAATTTTGTACGAACACTTAAACAAGTTAGTCTATAAATAAGAAATGCCTGATGCTGCTAAGGGGTATCATCGAGCTTCTCACTACTCCTCCTCTTTCTCTCTCTAAAGCTTTCTTCTCTCAAAAATAAAACACGCTTCACCCCGAGATTGGTATCAGAGCTACTATTCACAAAAAACCGGAGCTATTCACTTAGAGCTTATTTCTCAAGATATTTCAATATCAATTATGGAAGCAGATAAGGTAATTCTTTTTCTTATGAACTGAATTTCAATTCAATCCCCTAGTTTATAATAATATTGAGATCTGTTAAGATAATTCTATAATTTCATATAGGGTGTATGCTATCTTAATTATGCTTTCCCCGATTAAGTAAAATCATGTTTAGAAACCAAGAGACAATTGGTAGCAGGAGCCCGTTTAGCCGTTGAGAATGAAAAGGCGTTAAGGGCGTGATGCATAAAACCTATGTGGTGAGGTTGAAAAACATGAATTTATTTAATTTTGCTTAAGTGCTTAAGGGTTGTCAAAGCGGATTAGCAGTACTTATATGAAAGCTGATATAATTGTTATTAACCGATTAAGGTTTATTATGAGCAAAAGGGATTGAGTCTTAAAAGAAAGTTCATAAAGAAACAGATTATTTACCTATTTACTTGTTTATTTGCTTAAATATCTAATTATTTGCTTATTATATTATGAATGCTAAAATAAAGACTGTTAAACTAGTTGTTGAATGGATAAATTATGCTTTACTATTTAAAATTAATAGAGTAAAAGATCAAATAGATATTTATAATATTCATCTACATGAAGCATATGTACTAAAAGATACTGAAACACGGTATTCGTTACTTAAATTAATAAAGACAGAACAAAATAGGATAGAAAAACTTTCGAAAATTCAAATAGAACTTAAAAAATTACAAGATCTATTAAAACAAATAGAACTTTGACAATTCTTAATAGAACAACTATTAATAGAACTTAGACAACTAACTGCAATATCTCTTTAAGGTATCTTGAGTAAGAAAATTTCTAGGTATATACCTTGTAACTGGTTCTTGATCTGGATGGAGCAAAATAATAACCACTCATGTCAAATGTGTGGAGTTAAACAAATGACTGTACCAATAATTGAAGATATGGATAGCTGTGGAGACAGAGCTGAATCATCTAGCACAGCAACATCTACCACAGAAATAGAGCACAATTTACAAGTATCAAACACCTGTTAAAGAAGATAAGCATAGAGGAAAGAGATACTTTTGTAAAATCTAGCATGTAATAAATAAATGTTGTAACAGTTATAATAAGACAAGAGATAGGCGGCTAGCGCACGATAAATATGTGAATAGTGAATAGTGTGAACAATACTTTTTACTGTAGCACTTTCACTGTAGCATTAGTATTTGTAATAGTATGTCATTTTGTACGAACACTTAAACAAGTTCGTCTATAAATAAGAAATGCCTGATGCTGCTAAGGGGTATCATCAAGATTCTCACTACTCCTCCTCTTTCTCTCTCTAAAGCTTTATTCTTTCAAAAATAAAACACGCTTCACCCCGAGATTGATATATCTAAGAAAATACATGAAGATTATATTAATACATTAGATAGAAAAAGAAGATTATGTATAATCGAATAGAACTACTGATATATTTATATATATATATATATATATATATATATATATATGTATATCTATATATATATTCGATTATTAATACATATATATACATGAAGATTATTTAATACATTAGATTGAAAATCAAGCATGTATGTATGAGTGAACTAGAAAAAGAAGAACATTTAGGAACTAATCTAAAAATTATTAATAAAAATATTTTATTAATTATACAATTACTGAAAGAAAGTAGGAATGATCTAGATAAACCAGAATCAAGTAATACTAAAATACCAATAGAACTAGAAGAACAAGGTTATGAGATCTTAGAAAAGAAGATAACTAAAGAATATTCACAATTATTTCCAGAATTACTTTTAAGAAAAAGAATAATAATTGAATATGAAAGAGTAATTGAACAATTAGAATAATGAATAAAAACGAAAATATCATTGAAGAAGAAATTATTAGATACCCTGATGGTCCATTTAAAATACACAAGACTAATCAAAATTGACAATTTGCAGAAATTAGTAAAGGAAGATTTTATTTAATAAAAGTTAGAAAACAAATGATACTAGAAAACGAATTTGATAGGGAAAGAAGACTAGCACTAGAAAATAATTTAGTACAAATAACAAATATAGAAAGTAGCTATCAAGACAATAAAACAATTAATCACATCTATAAAAAATTAGAAAAGTTAGAAAGAAAATATGATGAAAGAATGAGAAAAATGGAAGAATCTATCAAATTAATACATATTAATACCAAACAAATATTAGATAAAGTCTACAGAGTAGAAAATAATTTTAATGAAGAGATACAAAATCTTAAAATAAATATAATAATAGGTTTGATAAAATAGAAGAACAGCTTATATGTAATATCAAAGAAAACACTGAAATATCAGAAATCCACGAATCAGATAACGAAATAATAAATAATACTACCATAGAAGCTTTAACTCCTGAAATAGAACTACTAGAGGTAAATAATATAGAGGTAAATACTCTAGAAGAAAATAGTGAAGAATTTTATTCTGAACAATCCAGTCAAGAATTTAGATATTCAAATCATTTAGAATCAGACTTTAATTCAGAAAAGGATGAAGAAATTAACGTACTTACTAAGGTCGACACAGATGACGATTATTACTATATGGATACCAATAGAAATTATAAATCAACTTTTAAAAAGAAAAAATATGATTATGCCCATAGAAATAATGACTATATATGGAAATATCGAAGAAAAATAGAAAATAATTACATACCAAGAGATAATCAAACAGGAGAAACTCTAAATCTAGATTGTTCTACAAATGCTGAATTAGAAATACAAAATTGGATAGCTTGAATAAATGCAAAATTAATAGAAGCTAAAATACCAGTTAGTGCGGCGGCTAATTATATTGAAGCCACAATAACAGGAATAGCAAAAAGCTATTTAACTAATATAGGAATAAAAGAATTAATGGAACTGCGAAGTACTAAAACAGAAGGAACTGAGATAACATATTCAACACAAATGTTGAAAAAATACGAAAAAATAATTCGAAGAGAATTTGGCAATCCAAATGCAGATTTAAAATATGTAGAAGCTAAGAAAGAATATTGTAAGTCCCAACTATATAATATGCAAAATATGTTCCATGTGTCCAGAAGATTTAAACAAATATAATTGTGCATTCCAAATGAATTATTATGAATTAGGAACCGAAACACACGAACAATTAGCTGTATTTCGAAAATTATATTTTGAAAAATTACCAATACCTATAAACACTATGGTACAAGAAGTATATTATACAGAACCTAAAATAGAAACTTTAGGTGAACAAATATCATTTTTACAAACATGGTATAAAAATTATTGTGTTGAAGTCAATAACCAAAAAGCATTTAGAAAACAAGCTAAAATAAGTGACTGTTGTGAAAAATATGAAATAATACCTAAATTTGGATGTCACAAATTAAAAAAAAAATTATAAAACTAAAAGACCCAAATTAATGCAAAGATGATATAAAAGATTCAAACCATATGGAAAATATAAAAATAAGAAACGATCAAATAAAAATTACTTTATTAAAAGAAAAATCTATAAATATGCAAAAAATCCAAAAAGATGTAGATGTTATAATTGTGGACAGATAGGTCATATAGCAAAAGAATGTAAGACTAACACAAATAAAAATACTAAGAAAAATATAAAAAATGTAAATTTTATTGAACTACATATAGCAAAATATGAAATAGGTAAAAAAAATATACCACCAGATGAAGAAATATATGTTTTAGAGTACGAAACAGATAATGATGAAATTAATGAAATAAAAAATAGTGAAGTAGAAGATAATACAGAAACTGATAGTAATGGATAAAGAATTACAAGAAGTTGATTACGATGAAGATATTACTGTACAACATATAAAATCAAAGAGCTGTTTTTAATCTACAAAAATATAATGCGTTAAAGCATGAAGGATTTACATTGTCTCCCAATAAAATAATTGAAAAGAAAAAATTTGAATTAACCAATTTAACTAACTATTTCAAAAGGAAAAAGGAAGAATATTTAGTTATAGCTGATAGAGAACATGTTATAGATATAACACAAGTACAAGATAATACTAGAGTCCCATTAATAACACAAGAAGTGTTAAATGAAGAATTAACCAAAATTAACAACGTATTACAAAATAAACCAATCACATTTAGATTTGTAGAATTAGCAGCCATAGAAATAATAATAAAAGCCTGTTTTAAGGAAGGAATAGATACTCCTTTATAATTACAATTAGCTGATGACAGAATTAAAGAACCTATAGAACAAGCTATTATAGCACAACTTAATGGAAATCTTATTTACCAAAATGAAAGATTTATAATTAAGCCAAACTATTCAGTAAATCTAACTGACCAAAACATAGAAAAAGCATTAGTCCTATATTGGATGTTAGGAGGAATAAACATGACAAATGAATCAAAAGTTATGACGGTACAATGTAAGAATGCTTATAGATTAACCAATCAACATCAAATTTATACCAAAAACAAATTAAGACCAATTACTATAGACCCCCCTTTTACTGATCTAGTACTACCTATAGAAAAATAATTAAAATTATATTCTAAACCAAGTTACGAAGACTTAGAAATAGTGAAAAAACGATTAAGTGTTTCTAGATCTAAAAGAGAACTAACTGAGAACTTACCTATTCGAATACAATCACACGAATATTACATAATCATACAAATAGAAACTAAAAGTTTAACTGCAAAACTAGATGTTAATAAGGAAAGTAATTATATTCCCTTAAAAAAATTAACAAACAAAATAATAAACGAAAACTTTAATAGATTAATAATCCTTACAACAAAAATTGCCTTTCAAGAAATAAACATTGAATATGTTATAGCCCTAAACAATGAAATAATATTAGGAAAATAATTTTTAGAAAAAGTTAAACCTTGGAAAATAGACCAAGACTATTTTGAATTTACTTATAATCAAACCCAATCTAAAACTAGAATAATCAATGAGTAATGCTATACCAAGTTTGATAGAATTAATAAAATTACAAAAACAGATAGAGATAGCAAAAGAAGAAAAGGCCTATATAAGTCAAAGACTGCAATACATAATATTTGCAGAATGCCATAGAGATAGTATACGAACTTTATCTAATGAAGAACAAAAGAAAACAAGAGACATAGAGGTATTAGAACAAAAGTTGCGCAAGATGAAAAATAAATTAGCTATCCTTAATAAAAATGAGTAATTTAATTTATATTTTAGTAAGAATAATCTTTGATGGATATAAAAGTAGATATTATACACCAATGGTAGACACAGGAGCTCAAACAACAATTATGAAAGAAAACTGTTTACTAGAATGGAAAAGATTAAAAACTCCCTTTAAAATAAACGGATTTAATAATAATAGTAGTAAAATTACTCTTTATCAAACAAATATAAAAATATAAATTTGGGATAAAATATTAGTCATACCTAAGGTATATTGCTTCGAATTAATAGGAAAAGATATTATATTAGGAACTAATTTCTTAAACCAATATAGACCATTTAGTATAGATAAAGAATTTCTTACTTTGTTTACCCCTTGTCAACATAAGCTAAAAGCCAAGGTAGTTACAAATAAAGAAAGATTACCAATAGAATGGGAAAATTGTAAAATAGGAGAAGAAGCAAAACTAGTCCAAAAAATAAAAACCAAAAAGGGAATCAACAATTTAGACATAATAGAAATAGGAATATTACATATAGATAAACTTACTCCTTTAAAAACTAAGCTAGAAGAATTATACGGTGAAAATCCTTTAGAAAATTGGCATAAGCATAAAACTGAAATACAAATAACATTAAAAGACCAAAACAGTATCATATCACAAAAACCTTTTAATAATACTCAGAGAGATGAAAAGGAGTTTAAAATGCATATAACAGAACTATTAACTGGAAAACTAATTAAACCAAGTAATTCAAAACATAGTAGTAGTGCATTTATAGTTAATAATCATTCTGAGCAAAAGAGAGGAAAAACAACTATGGTTATCGACTATAGAATCTTAAATGAAAAAACAATAACATACAATTACCCCATACCAAATAAAATACTTAAAATGAGACAAATACAAGGATATAATTATTTTTCAAAATTTGATTGTAAAAGTGGTTTTCACCAATTAAAGCTAACTGAAGAGTCTAAACAATTAGCAGCATTCAAGTCCCTAATGGATTTTACGAATGGAATGTTTTACCTTTTGGATATAAAAATGCACCAGGTAGATTCCAAGCATTTATGGATAAATATTTAAACTAATTATCAAATTGTGTATTTTATATAGATGATATACTAATATATTCAAAAACACAGGAAGAACACTATAAGTTATTAGAACGGTTTACAGAAATTATCAAAACTAGTGGTATAGTTTTAAGTAAAAAGAAAATGGAATTGTTTAAAACACAAATTGAATTCTTAGGATTTGAAATAGATAAAGCTGGAATAAAAATACAAGACCATATAGCCCAAAAAATTATAGAGTTTCAAAAGGAAATTAATACTAAGAAAGAATTACAAAAATTCTTAGGAATAGTAAATCAGGTTAGAGAATTTATACCTAAATTATCACAATATACGGAACCATTAACTAAAAAACTAAAGAAAGACTACGACTTTAGATGGACAGATACTGACACGAATATTTTAGAGAAAATCGAAGAATTAGTCAGAAAGTTACCAAAACTAAGTTTTCCTGATGAAGACAAAGAATTTATATGGATAGTTGAAACAGATGCTAGCGAAACCAATAATGGTTATGGAGCAAGTATTAAAATACGAGATACAAAAATGATAAAAAGGAAAATATATGTAGATATCATTCAAGTAACCTTTAAAGCAAACGAAATCAATTGGGACATAAATAAAAAAGAGCTAAAAGAAGTAAAATATGGAATCAAAAAATTTGAATGTTATATTGTTTATAGTAAATTCATAATCAGAACAGATAATAGAACTGTTAGGAGTTGGTTAACCCAAAAATTACAAGATTCCATTACAAGGAAGGAAATAAATAGAATAATAGCCGACATCAATCAATATGAATTTTTCGTTGAACTATTAAAAAGCGACGAAAATTGCTTTGCAGATTATCTCTCAAGAAATAGCTCAACAACTGATTCTAGAAAATCAAGAGCTCAAGATACAACTCAAAAAGTTAATGGAAGAACTCGCTTCTATGAAAAGGGAAGCAACTTCCAGCAATCCTAATATGGAGCAAGCAGATATTGGCACTAGCCAAAAATATAAAAGCCGAATTATTACAAAAAAAGGTAATTCTCCTTTCAAGAAGAGCATGTCCTTACAAACTTATTACCCCAATCAAGCCAATAACCCCACACCGGCTTATCAATGAAATAAATTTTCCCGACCCTAATACCGGATACCACATCTTTCAAAGAAAAACTAACCTTAGGAACCAAACAAACTATGACCCCTTTGGTTCGCCAATATATAGATTATTTCTTATTTATTGCCAATAAATTAAATACCGTTCCGAAGTAACAAATAAAGACCGTCACGGAGAGATAGAAGGAGGTTATGTTACTAACCCCTTAAAAAGGGTAAACGAGTTAATAATAATAGTAGTAAAATTACTCTTTATCAAACAAATATCAAAATACAAATTCGGGATAAAATATTAGTCATACCTAAGGTATATTGATTTGAATTAAGAGGAAAAGATATTATATTAGGAACTAATTTCTTAAACCAATATAAACCATTTAGTATAGATAAATAATTTCTTACTTTGTTTACCCCTTGTCAACATAAGCTAAAAGCCAAGGTAGTTACAAATAAAGAAAGATTACCCATAGAATGGGAAAATTGTAAAATAGGAGAAGAAGCAAAACTAGTCCAAAAAATGAAAACCAAAAAGAGAATCAACAATTTAGACATAATAGAAATAGGAATATTACATATAGATAAACTTACTCCTTTAAAAACTAAGCTAGAAGAATTATGCAGTGAAAATCCTTTATCTATACACTTCTTGTGTTATTAATGGGATTCTAGTATTACCTTGTACTTGTGTTATATCTATAACATGTTCTCTATCATCTATAACTAAATATTCTTACTTTTTCCTTTTGAAATAGTTAGTTAAATTGGTTAATTTAAATTTTTTCTTTTCAATTATTTTATTGGGAGACAATGTAAATCCTTCATGCTTTAACGCATTATATTTTTGTAGATAAAAAATAGCTCTTTGATTTTTATGTTGTACAATGATATCTTCATCGTAATCAACTTCTTGTAATTCTTTATCCATTACTATCAGCTTCTGTATTGTCTTCTTCTTCACTATTTTTTATTTCATTAATTTCATCATTATCTGTTTCGTACTCTAAAACATATATTTCTTCATCTGGTGGTATATTATTTTTACCTATTTCATATTCTGCTATATGTAGTTCAATGAAATTTACATTTTTTATATTTTTCTTAGTATTTTTATTTATTTTAGTCTTACATTCTTTTGCTATATGACCTATCTGTCCACAATTATAACATCTACATCTTTTTGGATTTTTTGCATATTTATAGATTTTTCTTTTAATAAAGTAATTTTTATTTGATCGTTTCTTATTTTTATATTTTCCATAAGGTTTGAATCTTTTATATCGTCTTTGCATTAATTTGGGTCTTTTAGTTTTATATTTTTTGTTTAATTTGTGACATCCAAATTTAGGTATTTCATATTTTTCACAACAGTCACTTATTTTAGCTTGTTTTCTAAATGCTTTTTGGTTATTGACTTCAATACAATAATTTTTATACCATGTTTGTAAAAATGATATTTGTTCACCTAAAGTTCCTGTTTTAGGTTCTGTATAATATGCTTCTTGTACCATAGTGTTTATAGGTATTGGTAATTTTTTAAAATATAATTTTCGAAATACAGCTAATTGTTCGTTTGTTTCGGTTCCTAATTCATAATAATTCATTTGGAATGCACAATTATATTTGTTTAAATCTTCTGGACACATGGAACATATTTGCATATTATATAGTTGGGACTTACAATATTCTTTCTTAGCTTCTGCATATTTTAAATCTGCATTTGGATAGCCAAATTCTCTTCGAATTATTTTTTCGTATTTTTTCAACATTTGTGTTGAATCTGTCATCTCAGTTCCTTCTGTTTTAGTACTTCGCAGTTCCGTTAATTCTTTTATTCCTATATTAGTTAAATAGCTTTTTGCTATTCCTATTATTGTGGCTTCAATATAATTAGCCGCCGCACTAACTGGTATTTTAGTTTATATTAATTTTGCATTTATTCTAGCTATCCAATTTTGTATTTCTAATTCAGCATTTGTAGAACAATCTAGATTTAGAGTTTCTCCTGTTTGATTATCTCTTGGTATGTAATCATTTTCTATTTTTCTTCGATATTTCCATATATAGTCATTATTTCTATGGGCATAATCATATTTTTTCTTTTTAAAAGTTGATTTATAATTTCTATTGGTATCCATATAGTAATAATCGTCATCTGTGTCGACCTTAGTAAGTACGTTAATTTCTTCATCCTTTTCTGAATTAAAGTCTGATTCTAAATTATTTGAATATCTAATTTCTTGACTGGATTGTTCAGAATAAAATTCTTCACTATTTTCTTCTAGAGTATTTACCTCTATATTATTTACCTCTAGTCGTTCTATTTCAGTAGTTAAAGCTTCTATGGTAGTATTATTTATTATTTCGTTATCTGATTCATGGAAATCTGATATTTCAGTTTTTTCTTTGATATTACATATAAGCTGTTCTTCTATTTTATCAAACCTATTATTATATTCTATTTTAAGATTTTGTATCTCTTCATTAAAATTATTTTCTACTCTGTAGACTTTATCTAATATTTGTTTGGTATTAATATGTATTATTTTGATAGATTCTTCCATTTTTCTCATTCTTTCATCATATTTTCTTTCTAACTTTTCTAATTTTTTATAGATGTCATTAATTGTTTTATTGTCTTGATAGCTACTTTCTATATTTGTTATTTGTACTAAATTATTTTTTAGTGCTAGTCTTCTTTCCCTATCAAATTCGTTTTCTAGTATCATTTGTTTTCTATCTTTTATTAAATAAAATCTTCCTTTACTAATTTCTGCAAATTGTCTATTTTGATTAGTCTTGTGTATTTTAAATGGACCATCAGGGTATCTAATAATTTCTTCTTCAATGATTTTTTCATTTTTATTCATTATTCTAATTGTTCAATTATTCTTTCATATTCAATTTCTATTCTTTTTCTTAAAAGTAATTCTAGAAATAATTATGAATATGTTTTAGTTATCTTCTTTTCTAAAATCTCATAACCTTGTTCTTCTAGTTCTATTGGTATTTTAGTATTACTTAATTCTGGTTTATCTAGATCATTCCTACTTTCTTTCAGTAATTGTATAATTAATGAAATATTTTTATTAATAATTTTTTGATTAGTTCATAAATGTTCTTCTTTTTCTAGTTCACTCATACATACATGCTTGATTTTCTATCTAATGTATTAATATAATCTTCATGTATTTTCTTTGATATGTCTTCCTATTCTTTAATTTGTATATTCTGTAGTTCTATTCAATTATCAAAAGGTCTTAACTCTTTGTCTATTTCTTCATGATTATGATAATCATTTAATGTTGCTCGTTCTAATATTTGTATTTTATTAATGATAGCTATTTGTTTTTGATTTCTTAATTCTAAATTTTTTATATCAGATTGCATAGTTGATATAAAATATTAGAAATTAGCTTTTCTCATAGAATTTTTTACTTGGGATTTAGTACTCATACATATAACGAATTTTGTAAATGTTTAAGTTCTATTTTATCTTTTAAATGTTTATTTTTCCTGTTTTGGAGTTCGTTTAAATATTTTATCATTGCATCTTTCATTTCAACATCTTTTCTTCTGTATGCTTCATATAAATAATTTTCATAGACATCTATTTGATTTTGTAGATTTGTAATGTAAACGTCTATAATCATTTCTTGAATTTCTATATGTTGTTTAACACTTTTTATTTGTGATTTAGTGGTCATAACGAATTTAATAGTTGTCTAAGTTCTATTAATAGTTGTTCTATTAAGAATTGTCTAAGTTCTATTTGTTTTAATAGATCTAGTAATTTTTCAAGTTCTATTTGAATTTTAGAAAGTTTTTCTATCCTATTTTGTTCTGTCTTTATTAATTTAAGTAAAGAATACCGTGTTTCAGTATCTTCTAGTGCATATGCTTCATGTAGATGAATATTATAAATATCTATTTGATCTTTTACTCTATTAATTTTAAATAGTAAAGCATAATTTATCCATTCAACAACTAGTTTAACAGTCTTTATTTGAGCATTTATAATATAATAAGCAAATTATTAGATATCTAAGCAAATAAACAAGAAAATAGGTAAATAATATGTTTCTTTATGAACTTTCTTTTAAGACTCAATCCCATTTGCTTATAATAAACCTTAATCGGTTAATAACAATTATATCAGCTTTCATATAAGTACTGCTAATCCGCTTTGCTACCCTTAAGCACTTAAGCAGAATTAAATAAATTCATGTTTTTCAACCTCACCACATAGGTTTTATGCATCACGCCCTTAACGCCTTTTCATTCTCAACGGCTAAACGGGCTCCTGCTACCAATTGTCTCTTGGTTTCTAAACATGATTTTACTTAATCGGGGAAAGCATAATTAAGATAGCATACATCCTATATGAAATTATAGAATTATCTTAACATATCTCAGTATTATTATAAACTAGGGGATTGAATTTAAATTCAGTTCATAAGAAAAAGAATTACCTTATCTGCTTCCATAATTGATATTGAAATATCTTGAGGAATGAGCTCTAAGTGAATAGCTCCGGTCTTTTGTGAATAGTAGCTCTGATACCAATCTCGGGGGGTGAAGCGTGTTTTATTTTTGAGAGAAGAAAGCTTTAGAGAGAGAAAGAGGAGGAGTAGTGAGAAGCTTGATGATGCCCCTTAGCAGCATCAGGCATTTCTTATTTATAGGCGAACTTGTTTAAGTGTTCGTACAAAATTACATACTATTACAAATATTATTGCTACAGTGACAGTGCTACAGTAAAAAGTACTGTTCACACTATTCACTATTCACATATTTATCGTGCGCTAGCCGTCTATCTCTTGTCTTATTATAACTGTTACAACATTTATTTATTACATGATAGATTTTACAAAAGTATCTGTTTCCTCTATGCTTATCTTCTTTAACAGGTGTTTGATATTTGTAAATTGTGCTCTATTTCTGTGGTAGATGCTGCTGTGCTAGATGATTCAGCTCTGTCTCCACAGCTATCCATATCTTCAATTATTGGTACAGTCATTTGTTTAACTCCACACATTTAACATGAGTGGTTATTATTTTACTGCATCCAACTGCAATATCTTTTCAAGGTATCTTGAGTAAGAAAATTTCTAGGTATATACCTTGTAACTGGTTCTTGATCTGGATGGAGCAGGCTCCATACCCATGATTTGATAGTTTCGACCGTGTCATGGCCATATGCTTTGCTTTGATATATAAGTAACGTATTTAACTCTTTATGATTTATCCAAACATGAGTCTTGACCATGTTAATTAAGGCTTCATTAATCGCCTTTATCTTGACTGCTCGCTTCTCCCTGAGGATATCTGGTATATCATTTCGGTTTAAATTCGTTTGGGCCTTTATTTCTTACGGGAGGATGAAATTTCTTTGTACATCCCATTTTGATAACTCTAATACATTATTTTATTTGAGAGAATGTAACTTACTTTTTGTATAGCATCTTACAAAAATCATTGGAGATTTTGTAATTTGCAAATAACTCTTAAGTTGCTTTATATAATCGAGGAATTGATGATAGCTCTTCTCCATTCATTGTATAAACCTGAATTAAGAAGGCCATAATCATATGTTGCTTTGATTAAATTTGCATTGCAAATACCAATACCTATAAACACTATGGATTTTTTAGGTTTATAGGTATTGGTATTTGCAATGCAAATATAATCAAAGCAAAGATATGATTATTATGGCCTTCTTAATTCAGGTTATACAATGAATGGAGAAGAGCATTCATCAATTCCTCGCTTATAGAAAGCAACTAAAAGTTATTTGCAAATTACAAAATCTCCTATGATTTTTGTAAGATGCTATACGCCCCGGCGAAGTTACATTCTCGAAATAAAACAATGTATTAGAGTTATCAAAATGGGATGTACAGCAAATTTCATCCTCCCGTAAGAAATAAAGGCCAAGCCGCAGTTAAACCGAAATGAGATACCGTATATCCTCGTGGCGAAGCGAGCAAATAAGATAAAGGCGATTTATAAGCCTTAATTAACATGGTCAAGACTCATGTTTGGATAAATCATAAAGAGTTAAATACATTAATTATATCTCAAAGCAAAGCATATGGCCATGACACGGCCGAAACTATCAAATCATGGGTATGGAGCCCGCTCCATCCGCATCAAGAGCCGCTTACAAGGTATATACCTAGAAATTTTCTTACTCAAGATACCTTGAAGAGATATTGCAGGTTGGATGCAAAGAAAATAATAACCACTCATATCAAATGTGTGGAGTTAAACAAATGACTGTACCAATAATTGAAGATATGGATAGTCTGTGGAGACAGAGTCGAATCATCTAGCACAACAAAGATCTACCACGTAAATAGAGCACAATTTACAAGTATCAAACACCTGTTAAAGAAGATAAGCATAAAGGAAAGAGATACTTTTGTAAAATCTAGCATGTAATAAATAAATGTTGTAACAGTTATAATAAGACAAGAGATAGGCGGCTAGCGCACGATAAATATGTGAATAGTGAATAGTGTGAACAATACTTTTTACTGTAGCACTTTCACTGTAGCAATAGTATTTGTAATAGTATGTAATTTTGTACGAACACTTAAACAAGTTCGTCTATAAATAAGAAATGCCTGATGCTGCTAAGGGGTATCATCAAGCTTCTCACTACTCCTCCTCTTTATCTCTCTAAAGCTTTCTTCTCTCAAAAATAAAACACGCTTCACCCCGAGATTGGTATTAGAGCTACTATTCACAAAAGACCGGAGCTATTCACTTAGAGCTTATTCCTCAAGATATTTCAATATCAATTATGGAAGCAGATAAGGTAATTCTTTTTCTTATGAACTGAATTTAAATTCAATCCCCTAGTTTATAATAATACTGAGGTCTGTTAAGATAATTCTATAATTTCATATAGGATGTATGCTATCTTAATTATGCTTTCCCCGATTAAGTAAAATCATGTTTAGAAACCAAGAGACAATTGGTAGCAGGAGCCCGTTTAGCCGTTGAGAATGAAAAGGCGTTAAGGGCGTGATGCATAAAACCTATGTGGTGAGGTTGAAAAACATGAATTTATTTGATTATGCTTAAGTGCTTAAGGGTTGTCAAAGCGGATTAGCAGTACTTATATGAAGGCTGATAGAATTATTATTAACTGATTGAAGTTTATTATGAGCAAAAGGGATTGAGTCTTAAAAGAAGTTCATAAAGAAAACGTCTATTATATTTGCTTATTTGCTTAATTATTTACTTGATCAGTATGAATTCTCAAATAACGAATGTTAAATTACGAATTGAACGGATAAATTATGCTTTACAATTTAAAATCGATAGCTTAAAAGAACAACTAAGAATTTCTCATGTTCACTCAGCTAGAATAAAAGATCTTGAATTAGCCAATATTGTACTAAATGAACTAGAGGAAGAACACCGTAGGATAGATAAACTTTTACAAGTACAACTAGAAATTGAAAAATTATTAGATTTCTTAAAACAACTAGAACTTAGACAATCACTAATAGAATTAGAACAATTAATAAATTCAATATGACTAAATCACAACTACGAAATGTCTTAGAAGATATTGAAATGCGACAAAATATGTTAAATTTCCAACTACGGATTCAACAAGATAAAATAGATGAATTTGAAAATTATTTATATGAAGCCAATAGAAGAAAAGATACTGAACTAAGAGATGCCTTAAGAAAATATCTAACTAGTCTACAAAATAAAAAGAATCAAAAGCTAATCGCTAAACAAGAACTTAAAGATTTACAAAATTCCTTATACGTATGAGTACTAAATCACAAATAAAAGAGGCTAGCAGATCGAGTAAATCGTAACTATTTCATATCTACTATACAAGCCGATATAAAAAATTTAGAATTAAGAAATCAAAAACAAATAGCTATCATTAATAAAATACAAATATTAGAACGAGCAACATTAAACAATAATCGTAATCATGAAGAAATAGACAAAGAATTAAAACCTTTTGACGACCAGATAAACTTGCTAAATATAAAAATAAAAGAACAAGAGGATATAGCTAACAAAGTAACAGAAGATTATATTAATTATACATTAGATAAAAAACCAACCCTATACATATGAGTGAATTAGAAAAAGACGAACACTTAAGTACTAATCTAAGAATAATTAATACGAATATTTTATTAATTATAAAATTACTAAAAGAAAATAAGAATGATCTAAATAAATCAGAATCAAGTAATACCAAAATACCAATAGAACTAGAAGAACAAGGTTATGAAATCTTAGAAAAGAAAATAACTAAAGAATATTCTCAGTTATTTCCAGATTTACTTTTAAGAAAAAGAATAGAAATTGAATATGAAAGAATATGCGAACAATTAGAAATATGAATAAAAACGAAAAAATTATTGAAGAAGAAATTATTAGATACCCTGATGGTCCATTTAAAATACATAAGACTAACCAAAATAGACAATTTGCAGAAATAAGTGAAGGATGTATGTATATATATATATATATATGTATGTATATATATATATATAGATATATGTATATATATATACCAATCTCGGGGTGAAGCGTGTTTTATTTTTGAGAGAAGAAAGCTTTAGAGAGAGAAAGAGGAAGAGTAGTGAGAAGCTTGATGATGCCCATTAGCAGCATCAGGCATTTCTTATTTATAGAAGAACTTGTTTTAGTGTTCGTACAAAATTACATACTATTACAAATACTATTGCTACAGTGAAAGTGCTACAGTAAAAAGTATTGTTCACACTATTCACTATTCACATATTTATCGTGCGCTAGCCGCCTATCTCTTGTCTTATTATAACTGTTACAACATTTATTTATTACATGATAGATTTTACAAAAGTATCTCTTTCCTCTATGCTTATCTTCTTTAACAGGTGTTTGATACTTGTAAATTGTGCTCTAATTCTGTGGTAGATGCTGCTGTGCTAGATGATTCAGCTCTGTCTCCACAGCTATCCATATCTTCAATTATTGGTACAGTCATTTGTTTAACTCCACACATTTGACATGAGTGGTTATTAATTTGCTGCATCCAACTGCAATATCTCTTCAAGGTATATGTTTTGAATTACTTGGTCTAATTAGTTTTCCAGCTAATAGTTCTGTTATATGCATTTTAAATTCCTTTTCATCTCTTTGAGTATTATTAAAAGATTTTTGTGATATGATACTGTTTTGGTCTTTTAATGTTATTTGTATTTCAGTTTTATGCTTATGCCAATTTTCTAAAGGATTTTCACTGCATAATTCTTCTAGCTTAGTTTTTAAAGGAGTAAGTTTATCGATATGTAATATTCCTATTTCTATTATGTCTAAATTGTTGATTCCCTTTTTAGTTTTCATTTTTTGGACTAGTTTTGCTTCTTCTCCTATTTTACAATTTTCCCATTCTATTGGTAATCTTTCTTTATTTGTAACTACCTTGGCTTTTAGCTTATGTTGACAAGGGGTAAACAAAGTAAGAAATTCATTATCTATACTAAATGGTTTATATTGGTTTAAGAAATTAGTTCTAATCTTGGGGTGAAGCATGTTTTATTTTTGAGAGAAGAAAGCTTTAGAGAGAGAAAGAGGAAGAGTAGTGAGAAGCTTGATGATGCCCATTAGCAGCATCAGGCATTTCTTATTTATAGAAGAACTTGTTTTAGTGTTCGTACAAAATTACATACTATTACAAATACTATTGCTACAGTGAAAGTGCTACAGTAAAAAGTATTGTTCACACTATTCACTATTCACATATTTATCGTGCGCTAGCCGCCTATCTCTTGTCTTATTATAGCTGTTACAACATTTATTTATTACATGATAGATTTTACAAAAGTATCTCTTTCCTCTATGCTTATCTTCTTTAACAGGTGTTTGATACTTGTAAATTGTGCTCTATTTCTGTGGTAGATGCTGCTGTGCTAGATGATTCAGCTCTGTCTCCACAGCTATCCATATCTTCAATTATTGGTACAGTCATTTGTTTAACTCCACACATTTGACATGAGTGGTTATTATTTTGCTGCATCCAACTGCAATATCTCTTCAAGGTATCTTGAGTAAGAAAATTTCTAGGTATATACCTTGTAACTGGTTCTTGATCTGGATGGAGCAGGCTCCATACCCATGATTCGATAGTTTCGACCGTGTCATGGCCATATGCTTTGCTTTGAGATATAATTAACGTATTTAACTCTTTATGATTTATCCAAACATGAGTCTTGACCATGTTAATTAAGGCTTCATAAATCGCCTTTATCTTGACTGCTCGCTTCTCCCTGAGGATATCTGGTATCTCATTTCGGTTTAACTCTGGCTAGGCCTTTATTTTCTTCTGGGAGGATGAAATTTGCTGTACATCCCATTTTGATAACTTAATACATTGTTTTATTTCAGAGAATTTAACTTCGCCTGGGGCGGTATAACATCTTACAAAAATCATAGGAGATTTTGTAATTTACAAATAACTTTTAGCTGCTTTATATAATCGAGAAATTGATGATAGCTCTTCTCCATTCATTGTATAAACCGAATTAAGAAGGCCATAATCATATCGTTGCTTTGATTAAATTTGCATTGCAACCGTGCAACGCTATTAACTCGTTTACCCTTTTTAAGGGGTTAGTAACATAACCTCCTTCTATCTCTCCGTGACGGCCTTTAGTTGTTACTTCGGAACGGGATTTAATTTATTGGCAATAAATAAGAAATAATCTATATATTGGCGAACCAAAGGGGTCATAGTTTGTTTGGTTCCTAAGGTTAGTTTTTCTTTGAAAGATGTGGTATCCGGTATTAGGGTCGGGAAAATTTATTTCATTGATAATTGGTGTGGGGTTATTGGCTTGATTGGGGTAATAAGTTTGTAAGGACATGCTCTTCTTGAAAGGAGAATTAACTTTTTTGTAATAATTCGGCTTTTATATTTTTGGCTAGTGCCAATATCTCGCTTGCTCCATATTAGGATTGTTGGAAGTTGCTTCCCTTTTCATAGAAGTGAGTTCTTCCATTAACTTTTTGAGTTGTATCTCGAGCTCTTGATTTTCTAGAATCGGTTGTCGAGCTATTTCTCGAGAGATAATCCGCAAAGCAATTTTCGTCGTTTTAATAGTTCAATAGAAAATTCATATTGATTGATGTCGCCTATTATTCTATTTATTTCCTTCCTTGTAATGGAATCTTGTAATTTTTGGGTTAACCAACTCCTAACAGCTTCTATTATCTGTTCGATTATGAATTTACTATAAACAATATAACATTCAAATTTTTTGATTCCATATTTTATCGCTTTTAGCTCTTTTTTATTTATGTCCCAATTGATTTTGTTTGCTTTAAAGGTTCCCGAATGATATCTACATATATTTTCCTTTTTATCATTTTTGTATCTCGTATTTTAATACTCGCTCCATAACCATTATTGGTTTCGCTAGCATATGTTTCAACTATCCATATAAACTCTTTGTCTTCATCGGAAAACTTAGTTTTGGTAACTTCTCGACTAATTCTTTAATTTTCTCTAAAATCTTCGTGTCGGAATCCGTCCATCTAAAGTCGTAGTCTTTCTTTAGTTTTTTAGTTAATTGTTCCGTATATTGTGATAATTTAGGTATAAATTCTCTAACCCGGTTTACTATTCCTAAGAATTTTTGTAATTCTTTCTTAGTATTAATTTCCTTTGAAACTCTATAATTTTTGGGCTATATGGTCTTGCATTTTTATTCCAACTTTATCTATTTCAAATCCTAAGAATTCAATTTGTGTTTTAAACAATTCCAATTTCTTTTTACTTAAAACTATACCACTAGTTTTGATAATTTTTGTAAACCTGCTCTAATAACTTATTGGGTTCTTCCCGTGTTTTTGAATATATTAGTATATCATCTATATAAACTACACAATTTGATAATTGGTTTAAATATTTATCCATAAATGCTTGGAATCTACCTGGGGCATTTTTATATCCAAATGGTAAAACATTCCATTCGTAAAATCCATTTGGGACTTTGAATGCTGTTAATTGTTTAGACTCTTCAGTTAGCTTTAATTGGTGAAAACCACTTTTACAATCAAATTTTAAAAAATAATTATATCCTTGTATTTGTCTCATTTTAAGTATTTTATTTGGTATGGGGTAATTGTATGTTATTGTTTTTTCATTTAAGATTCTATATTCGATAACCATTCTTGTTTTTCCTCTCTTTTGCTCGTAATGATTATTAACTATCAATGCACTACTACTATGTTTTGAATTACTTGGTCTAATTAGTTTTCCAACTAATAGTTCTCGTTATATGCATTTTAAATTCCTTTTCATCTCTTTGAGTATTATTAAAAGGTTTTTGTGATATGATACCTGTTTTGGTCTTTTAATGTTATTTGTATTTCGGCTTTATGCTTATGCCAATTTTCTAAAGGATTTTCACCGCATAATTCTTCTAGCTTAGTTTTTGAAGGAGTAAGTTTATCTATATGTAATATTCCTATTTCTATTATGTCTAAATTGTTGATTCCCTTTTTGGTTTTCATTTTTTGGACTAGTTTTGCTTCTTCTCCTATTTTACAATTTTCCCATTCTATTGGTAATATTTCTTTATTTGTAACTACCTTGGCTTTTAGCTTATGTTGACAAGGGGTAAACAAAGTAAGAAATTCTTTATCTATACTAAATGGTTTATATTGGTTTAAGAAATTAGTTCCTAATATAATATATTTTCCTATTAATTAAAAAGCAATATACCTTAGGTATGACTAATATTTTATCCCAAATTTGTATTTTTATATTTGTTTGATAAAGAGTAATTTTACTACTATTATTATTAAATCCGTTTATTTTAAAGGGAGTATTTAATCTTTTCCATTTTGGTAAACAATTTTCTTTCATAATTGTTGTTTGAGCTCCCGTGTCTACCATTGGCGTATAATATCTACTTTTATATCCATCAAAGATTATTTTTACTAAAATATAAATTAAATTACTCATTTTTATTAAGGATAGCTAATTTATTTTTCATCTTGCGTAACTTTTGTTCTAATACCTCTATGTCTCTTGTTTTCTTTTGTTCTTCATTAGATAAAGTTCGTATACTATCTCTATGGCATTCTGCAAATGTTATGTATTGCAGTCTTTGACTTATATATGCCTTTTCTTCTTTTGCTATCTCTATCTGTTTTTGTAATTTTATTAATTCTATCAAACTTGGTATAGCATTACTCATTGATTATTCTAGTTTTAGATTGGGTTTGATTATAAGTAAATTCAAAATAGTCTTGGTCTATTTTCCAAGGTTTAACTTTTTTTAAAAATTCTTTTCCTAATATTATTTCATTGTTTAGGGTTATAACATATTCAATGTTTATTTCTTGAAAGGCAATTTTTGTTGTAAGGATTATTAATCTATTTAAGTTTTCGTTTATTATTTTGTTTGTTAAGTTTTTTAAGGGAATATAATTACTTTCCTTATTAACATCTAGTTTTGCAGTTAAACTTTTAGTTTTTATTTGTATGATTATGTAATATTCGTGTGATTGTATTTGAATAGGTAAGTTCTCGCTAGTTCTCTTTTAGATCTAGAAACACTTAATCGTTTTTTCACTATTTCTAAGTCTTCGTAACTTGGTTTAGAATATAATTTTAATCCTTTTTCTATAGGTAGTACTAGATCGCAAAAAAGGGGGGTCTATAGTAATTGGTCTTAATTTGTTTTTGATATAAATTTGATGTTGATTGGTTAATCTATAAGCATTCTTACATTGTACTCGTCATAACTTTTGATCCATTTGTCATGTTTATTCCTCCTAACATCCAATATAGGACTAATGTTTTTTCTATGTTTTGGTCAGGTTAGACTTACCGAATAGTTTGGCTTAATTATAAATCTTACTTTTTGGTAAATAAGATTTCCTTTAAGTTGTGCTATAATAGCTTGTTCTATAGGTTCTTTAATTCTCGTCATCGCCTAATTGTAATTCTAAAGGAGTATTTATTCCTTCCTTAAAACAGGCTTTTATTATTATTTCTATGGTCAGCTAATTCTACAAATCTAAATGAAATTGGTTTATTTTTTAATACATTGTTAATTTTGGTTATTTCTTCATTTAACACATCTTGTGTTATTAATGGGACTCTAGTATTACCTTGTACTTGTGTTATATCTATAACATGTTCTCTATCGCCTATAACTAAATATTCTTCCTTTTTCCTTTTGAAATAGTTAGTTAAATTGGTTAATTCAAATTTTTTCTTTTCAATTATTTTATTGGGAGACAATGTAAATCCTTCATGCTTTAACGCATTATATTTTTGTAGATCAAAAATAGCTCTTTGATTTTTATGTTGTACAAGAATATCTTCATCGTAATCAACTTCTTGTAATTCTTTATCCATTACTATCGCCTTATGTATTATCTTCTTCTTCACTATTTTTTATTTCATTAATTTCATCATTACTCTGCTTTCGTTTTCTAAAACATATATTTCTTCATCTGGTGGTATATTATTTTTACCTATTTCATATTCTGCTATATGTAGTTCAATAAAATTTACATTTTTTATATTTTTCTTAGTATTTTTATTTGTTTTAGTCTTATATTCTTTTGCTATATGACCTATCTGTCCACAATTATAACATCTACATCTTTTTGGATTTTTTGCATATTTATAGATTTTTCTTTTAATAAAGTAATTTTTATTTGATCGTTTCTTATTTTTTATATTTTCCATATGGTTTGAATCTTTTATATCGTGTTTGCATTAATTTGGGTCTTTTAGTTTTATATTTTTTGTTTAATTTGTGACATCCAAATTAAGGTATTTCATATTTTTCACAACAGTCACTTATTTTAGCTTGTTTTCTAAATGCTTTTTGGTTATTGACTTCAATACAATAATTTTTATACCATGTTTGTATAAATGATATTTGTTCACCTAAAGTTCCTGTTTTAGGTTCTGTATAATATGCTTCTTGTACCATAGTGTTTATAGGTATTGGTAATTTTTTAAAATATAATTTTCGAAATACAGCTAATTGTTCGTGTGTTTCGGTTCCTAATTCATAATAATTCATTTGGAATGCACAATTATATTTGTTTAAATCTTCCTGGACACATGGAACATATTTGCATATTATATAGTTGGGACTTACAATATTCTTTCTTAGCTTCTCGCATATTTTAAATCCGCATTTGGATTGCCAAATTCTCTTCGAATTATTTTTTCGTATTTTTTTAACATTTGTGTTGAATCCGTCATCTCAGTTCCTTCGTTTTAGTACTTCGTAGTTCCGTTAATTCTTTTATTCCTATATTAGTTAAATAGCTTTTTTGCTATTCCTCGTTATTGTGGCTTCAATATAATTAGCCGCCGCACTAACCGGTATTTTAGCTTCTATTAATTTTGCATTTATTCTAGCTATCCAATTTTGTATTTCTAATTCAAAGATTTGTAGAGCAATCTAGATTTAGAGTTTCTCCCGATTGATTATCTCTTGGTATGTAATCATTTTCTATTTTTCTTCGATATTTCCATATATAGTCATTATTTTTATGGGCATAATCATATTTTTTCTTTTTAAAAGTTGATTTATAATTTCTATTG
Source organism: Beta corolliflora (assembly GCA_947648045.1). Taxonomy (NCBI): domain Eukaryota; kingdom Viridiplantae; phylum Streptophyta; class Magnoliopsida; order Caryophyllales; family Amaranthaceae; genus Beta; species Beta corolliflora. Next base: position 313,435 of record CANSZD010000173.1, read on the forward strand.
GTATCAAAAAAAAAAAAGAAAAAAGAGGATTGGTTGATGTAAGTTTGTTTTTTTGTGTTTTAGGTGGGGGTTTGACCAATAGCGTAATAATCGTCATACGAATAGATTAGGCCATGAATCGACCTTATTAATTCCAATTAAAGAATATTCACAATTATTCTCACTGTAAACTCTAAATCTAGATTGTTCTACAAATGCCGAATTAGAAATACAAAATTGGATAGCTAGAATAAATGCAAAATTAATAGAACCTAAAATACCCAGTTAGTGCGGCGGCTAATTATATTGAAGCCATTAATAACGTGAATAGCAAAAAGCTATTTAACTAATATAGGAATAAAAGAATTAACGGAAAACCGCGAAGTACTAAAATGAAGGAACCGAGATGACATGATTCAACACAAATGTTGCAAAAAATACGAAAAAATACATTCAAGAGAATTTGGCAATCCAAATGCAGCATTTAAAATATGCGTAAGCTAAGAAAGAATATTGTCAGTTCCAACTATATAATATGCAAATATGTTCCATGTGTCCGTAAGATTTAAACAAATATAATTGTGCATTCCAAATGAAATATTATGAATTAGGAACCAAACACACGAATAATTAGTCGTATTTCAAAAATTATATTTTGAAAAATTACCAATACCTATAAACACTATGGTACAAGAAGCATATTATACAGGAACCTAAAACAGAACTTTAGGTGAACAAATATCATTTTTACAAACATGGTATAAAAATTATTGTATTGAAGTCAATAACCAAAAAGCATTTAGAAAACAAGCTAAAATAAGTGACTGTTGTGAAAAATATGAAATACCTAAATTTGGATGTCACAAATTAAACAAAAAAATATAAAACTAACAGACCCAAATTAATGCAAAGACGATATAAAAAGATTCAAACCATATGGAAAATATAAAAATAAGAAACAATCAAATAAAAATTACTTTATTAAAAGAAAAATCTATAAATATGCAAAAATCCAAAAAGATGTAGATGTTATAATTGTGGATGAGATAGGTCATATAGCAAAAGAATGTAAGACTAAAACAAATAAAAATACTAAGAAAAATATAAAAAATGTAAATTTTATTGAACTATATATAGCATATATATATATACATACATATATATATATATATATATATATATATATATATATATGTATGTATATATGTATATATATATATATATATGTATGTATATATATAGTATGTATATATATATATGTATGTATATATATATATATGTATGTATATATATATATATATGTATGTATATATATATATATATGTATGTATGTATATATATATATATATGTATGTATGTATATATATATGTATGTATGTATATATATATATATATATGTATGTATATATATATATACGATATATATATATGTATGTATGTATATATATATATGTATGTATGTATATATATGTGTATGTATGTATGTATATATGTATGTATGTATATATATATATATGTATGTATATATATATATATATACATATATATATATATATATATATATATATATATATACATATATATATATATACATACATATATATATATATATATATATATATATATATGTATTGTATATATATAAAGCAAGGTTACACGTGGTACCGATAATTACGATTTCCTAAAAAGCCGCTAGCTAGATAGGAATACTCTCCCACGAAATCCTCATCTATGATTTCTCTACAAAAACGCTAGAAAAGGAATAATAACATAACGCAAAAATAGAAATAATATCTTTGGATTTCATATGATATCCCATAATTTCGCCAACTTGGTACACGAAATTGTATTGATCTTATTGTTAAATATATTTTTTATATTCATTGCTAATATTAATAATCTCGGATGTTTAGTAAAATGAAATATTAAGCAATTAAAATACTAAACTTACTATCAATTCTCTTAAATCATTTACTAATTTTATGTTTGCCTCCACAATCCCTATTATATTGGTCAACTATTAGGCTATAAATAGTGATTACGTGGACATTTAATTCTAACTATCCTTATAGTGCCAATTAAGGGCTTGTTTTAGGCCATAGATAGCCTTTGCTTAGTTTCGCATATGTAATTGGGTAAAAGTTGCTTCACTATAAACCGGTGGTTGAATCAGTGTAGACTTCATGATGGAGAGTGCCTTGCAAGAAGGCATCGATATCGAGTTGGCGTGAGCCGCTTAACCTTTATCGACCGCCAAAGAGAGCATAAGTCGTAGTGCCTCTGACCTGGCTCAACTATTCCTCGGACGTTGATTGCACCCCTTAGCAAACATATCCGGCTTTGCACCGGGTGATGTTCCCATCTTTTTGTCTTTCTTGATTGGAAAACTGTTTTAAATCCAATAACATTTGTGTAGAGGAGGAACGAGGTCTTATGTATTTTTTTAACCAAAGCAGAAATTTCTGAAGATCCATGGCTGACGCTATGCCAATTTTTTGAGAGCTTGGGTGATTGTTCTTAGCTCTGGGTTTCCTGTGGTTGGGGAACTTCGGTTTCACCTCACCATTAAGGTTCGCCTTGTCAATCGGTTTTCGGATGCCATGGTTGAGTCTAGTCGTCATAGTGCAAGAGGGAGGGTCAGGCGCGTAGGGGATACTGGGAGTGGAGAGTGCAGAGGGAAGGAGGTAACGTGATATCAAGTGAGGGAGAGTTGGCAAGGGATGAGTGTGTAAGTGGGGAGGAGAAACATGCATCCGGAGGAGAGTGAGATGGAGAGGAAGGAGGGAGTTAGTGGAGGAGTTTGTGTGAGGACAGTTAAGTAGTAGGAATGGTGAGAGTGCACAATTCTTCAATGATGGAGGAAGGCAGGTAGAAGGAGTGTGGTGGGTAGCAAATGGGAAATCGTTTTCAAAAAAAGTGGACATGACGAGATTTGTAGATTTGGGAGTGTCCTCATATCTAAACAATGGTAAGCACTCTGAGTAAGAATAATCAAGTGTATTTTGGGTCTAATTTGGCTTAGTGTACGGTTTTAACCAAGGATAACAAGGCACCCAAAACTTGGTAAATTTAAATGATTTGGTTGTTTTCCGGATAATTTTGTAAAGGGTCTTTTATGGTTTAAGGTTGGTGTGAGAAGACGATTAATTTAATAAACCGGTGTGAGCATGCATTAGACCAATATTCTGAGGCATGGAGGTATGGGTAGAGCAAGGAGAGAAAAGTTTTAGTGATGTGTGTATATCTTCTTTAGGCATAGCCATTATATTCCTTGAGTGTGGGGAGGGATGGTTAAGTGAGTAATACCATCAATTGATAGGTAATCTTTTAGGGCATTGTATTCACCCTCATTATCGTAATAGAGAGTAAGAAGAGGGAGCTGAAAATAACTTTGAACAATGCTTTAAATCGAATGAAAATAGTTTTTGTATCTCGATTTTTGTTTGAGGGGGTAATGAGGTTCAACCAAATGTACTTCGTATAATGATCCACCAAAATTAGGTAATATTAGTAGCCATTATGAGAGTATAGGGGACCTCGTCCACAAGTCAAGCTGTAGATAAATTGAAAGGGTTGAGCGATAGATGAAATTCAAGAAATAGAGAAAGGTAGTTTATGACTTTCCAGAGGAAGCACAAGAATTATAATCTAAAATAGAAATGCTAGACATTTAAATTATGTCCCGAGATAAGTTGTTAGAAGAAGTTTCGTGAGGGAATGCAGGCCTAATCGGTGATGTTTCGAGTTTGTTTCTGGGCTGTTAATTGCACTTGTATACGCACAAATCTTTGTTAATGTCCCAAGTATTTACGGCTGTCTTTTTTAAATGCTCGATGGAAGGAAAAAATCGATTGCACCTTGGGTTTTGTGAAGGGCGACACGTTGCGAAATCTTAAAAGATCGCTATATCTTTTTTCGCTAAAAATATCTAACCAAATTTAATAGTTTTAGTATAACCATATTTTAGCTTTGGTCATATTATGTTCTGGATCCAACGCCCTTTTCTGCCTGTACAATCTTTGGGCAGAGGGAAATCAATAAACATTCTCCACCAATTTTGGCTTTCTCTCACTTGAGTTGTTTTACCGCAATCACCTAGGGGTGTCTGCGCCCATGCCACCCCTTGCCTTTACGACCCTCCGTTTTGGACCTCTTCTTTCGTATGGGAAGTGGAGAAGACTTCCCAATGTCAAGTTAGCACCGTGCTCTTTCGCATTCCTTATTGGTCCCCATTTTCTAACTCCACATTACCACCCTACCATCCACTTCAACTATCACCCTGGCCTCTCCATCATCCACATCTTTTAAGTTCTTGTCATTAGAGCCACCCCGCCTTCATTAGCCGCCACCAAGAAACTAGTGGAAGGCGCCCATTCCAATATCCTCCGAGAATTTAAGAATTTTTGCAGCAGGACTCACATAGGCTTTTCCTTCAGCCAACTCTGCCCCGCTTTTAAGGCAGCCTCTCGTCAATCTTCTTCAACCATACACGTTCATAATCCCCTCCCTTTTATTAATTTTCGTTTTAATTTTAAGGTGTGACGCAGCCACACCCCATATTAGTTACTGTCATAATTGTATCACTACCATCCCCCTCCTTCGCACTCTTTTAGATCTTTCCTATAACCCCACAACAATAACAAAACGTTGGGAGCCGCTCATATTTAAAATCTACCCATCTCCACTCCCACTAGAAGCAATTTTCATTTTTCATACCGTATTAAGGGATTGGTGATGTCGATCATGACTTTTATGCGCATTAGCGCTCTAGTGGCAAGAATATCCTCACAGGTGTCGTATTCTAAGAAAAACCCCAATATGGTCTCCGATAGCCTCAGCCATCTTAGGATTCCCTTAATATGCCGTATCATACACTCGGATCCACATCGGAGAATACGGCTTAAACCGAATCACGCAGGAACTCCGATTCCCAGAGCATCTCTTGAAGTAGATGTGCAGCTTAAGGGAACGTCCTGATACGGTCTACCATCAGTTCACACGTTCTTTTATCCATCCTTATTGAAGAATTGAAAGACAAGCTCCCTGCAATTTGATCTCAATTGTCATGGATGTACACCACCTCCCTTAGGGTTCCGACTAATTTCAACGTATTTTGCATCGCCTCCACATTAAGAGGTTTGTTTGTGATCATCTTTCTTACCAACATGAAGGAAATAAACTCTTTGCACCGTGATCCTCTTCCCTCCACTTCGCACCAACAATTACATCTTTTCTTTGTCTCGGTTAAAGAAAGTTTTTTCCACGCCTCAAGGTCGACGCCATGTGAGAAGAAACAAGGTCCCACTAATCTACTTCGACCTTACCTGCAGGACACCACAACATGGGCTCGCCAGGACACCGAAAACTCACCAAGGAAATCTTCCCGGGAGGAGACTCTTAGGGACTAAAACTTGTTGCGCTTCATGCTCTATGCCTCTTTCTATCTATATATATATCCCACTTTGATTTTATGCATTCTTAGTTCTTAAGTTATGACTTTTGCTATTAATATATTTATATGCTAGCACTTCATATTTAAACATTCTTCGCAATACCACTTATATATTTATATATCCATCCACTATTGTTGGTTCCATTATCTCTCTCTTGTGGGCCCTCAAAAAAACTCCAAAATGATGTAATCTCAATTTTCTTATCTCTCCTCCTCTCATTTTCGTGTTTGGATACTAAGTGGGTAAAATGGAAAATAAAATAGAGGGAGCAAAATATAAGGAAAACATTATGTTAGATTTTGACGAGTGTCAAAAATTAATAATATTAATATTAATATTAAAATATATAAAGGTCGTGATATTTTTCTAACCAATAAAATTAGCCGGGAACAAAATATCTCGCATTAATAGAATTTGTTTTTAGATTCTCTATCAAATATCCTTGAGTGATTTTATTATTCACCATATGACACTCATCAATGTTTTCTAAATTTAACGAACTCTTATGTTTGTCATAAAATCTATTTCCTCTTGATGGAATAATGTGGGATTTCCGATGTCAATTATTTCGTTCCCATTTCAAACATCCACATTAGTACTTTCATTTTCTTTCTCATACCTCTAACCATCATGCCTCCGCACTGAGGTCGTGCTATCTCCTCTCAACTCTGCTTGCCGTGCGAAAAGTCATCATAGGTCACTTAAACATAAAACATATTAAGCGGGGAATTAAATGAGGCACCTCCACCCTTCTAACATTAACTTTGCTTGAATATGTTGAGCACTATAGGCGTGTTTTCATTCGCCTACGGGGTGGGAGGGCGTATTTGACTACCTCATTGGATATTGGGAAACCGTAGGAACAAACTTACGAAGCCGGATAAACCTAATTGAAAAAGCGTCTAAATTACGCAAAACAAGTCTTTGGGGAGGAAATAACTTATAAACCTAATTGGATATTGGAAAGCGTAAGGACAAGGCACCTCGGTCCCAATGTAGATATCCCCATCACGCTCCATGAATGGTCGAAGGAACCAAAGATTGAGTTCGGGTGAGGGTATGAATATGACAAGGAAACAAATTTACCCATTGTTGGTCTCTAATTAATGTACTTGGATTCATGTTCGAGTTTATGCAACTAAATAAGCAAATAATATGTTAACGTAATGTATAAATTAATATAAGTCGGTTAAAACACGTAAAAGACTAATTGTTGGTGATATGTTATTTAGGAAATCAAATTACAAGGAACCTAATCGAATAGTCTCGATTATCTCGAATTGCATGTTGAATATCTATTTAGGTCTTTAATTTAACAAGGACAACATGTGAGATTGTATTAAATCACATCATATAATCATTTATATGAATATGAATATGAAAAAAAAATATAGTATAGAAAAAGAAACACAAAGAAAAGGTTAGAGAAGAATATACCAAATAGCGTAAATTCCTTTTAAGATCTATATTATGACTAGTTGATTATTTTTAGTGTAAAAGTAAATAAATTCGAATCGACCCTCAGAATAATACCTTTGTCGCTTGGGTCTTGTATAACGATCTATAGGAGGACCAATCTTGAAGCTTGAAATATGAAATTCGAATGAATGAATGTGTTTGAAATGTGTTTCCGAGTGTGTTTCGAGTGTTTTGATTATGTGTGTGAATTTTGTTTTGAAGTGTATGTATGAGGTATGAAGTCATGTTCTAAGCGTATTAAAGCATATGGAAATGTAGAAAATACGTTGCAAGAAACTACAGAATTAATAGAGAACCCAGGCCGAAAACAACCCGAAAGAGTAAGAAAGTTGTTTGCTCCAGATTCAGCTGGAGCATGTGCTGGGCACGACCACGTGTAGGTTTATACATTATATTGAAAAGAGCAGAAATTACGTTCTTATGGCAGAAAAGTATGAAAGCTTGATTTTTATACTTTATTGAATATTTGTGGAACTTACATGCAACATGTCAGTATGTAATTCACAAAAAACATAAATCATCATGGAAAATAACATGCAAAACGAATTTATATACAGTCTAAACATGTCCACAAGAAAAACGTTGTGAAAACAAAGCTTTTCCTCTTGTAATGTGGTGGTGCTTGTGTACCTTGATTCCTATGGTCCCGAAGCTGGAGAAATCTTATCTATTCCTGAGTCCACTTCTCGGTGCTCTCTAGCAACCTTAGGTGTTCACCAACAATTTCACAAACAAACTCATAAATTCATAACAAGCCACTTAATGAAACATTAGTTGTTGTACTTATTGTTTGCCTAAGGTTCGGATGGTTGCCAGAAGTTCTCTTAGCCTTTGCTTTTGCCAGTTTAGTTCTTTTTAATGCCTATATGTATATTGTATAGGTTTAAGTCTTGCATGTAGAAGATTGCAAGGAAAAGACTAGAGAAGAAGGAGGCAAGGGTGGAAGACTCCCTTGATTCACCGGAAGGGTGTGTTTGACAAACTGTTTTGGAGGTTACGGCGATAAATTATGTGGGTTTTCTCCATTGCTTGTTTGCTTATACTGGGTAAGGACTGACTTTTGGCTTACCATTTTTTATCTAGGTTAGAATTTGTCATTTCCTAGTTTGGGTTCAATCTGAATTTTTGGATTCATTTAAAGGCTTATTTATAGCTGGCTGGTATCAAATCTATCATAAACCTTTTCTTACTCTCCTAGATTGTAGTTTTTCATCCTAATATTTCCTAAATGGGTTAATTACACTACAAGAAATATAAACATAGAGAGCGGGGGTAAGAGGTGCCTAAAAGCAAAAAAGATGTAGCCCCTAGGTGCTTTGAAGCAAATCGGTGGTTGCCTC
>CANSZD010000174.1:0-129816 GCA_947648045.1 Beta corolliflora
TCAAGAATTTGTGATATATATAAGAAAGCATGTGTATAAGAATAATTAGGAATTAGATTATGAATATAAACAATCCAACAATATTACAGATGTAAATTGAGTAGGATTGTCGTACCAAAGAAAAAAGAGAATTGTAATAGGAATAGGTATATATTATTATAGCAAGTATTCATATTGTTTTTTTAATCCATATATTGTTTATACTATACTACTTTTTTTTTTGAAATAATAATTAATTAATTGATTTATATCTATATAAGTATATATACTATAGTCCATAGCCCATGGATATTATACTTCTATAATAAACTACTTTAAAAGGACAAAAAAATATTTAGCGAACGTGGAAATTTAAGGCACATTATGAATACTTCAATGTAGCGTGGTACATTACACCAAGGGCAGTGTCAATGACTAATTTGCCCATATCACACGCATAAATTACACAATTACACAGATACAACTTACAAGTTACAGCTACCAAGTCCTTAGCCAAACTTTATTAATACAACGAGGCATCAGTTGATATTCTCTATACTGTAAGGGGTAGGTACCAAAAGCCTCAAAACAGCTCACAAGAAGTAGCTGATAATCTGCTTCATGCTTTTTCCAACTCCAATTTACACCTAACACACCATGATAATTTACGAGGCGATTTTCATGTTTTGAAAGTGCAGTTGGGCTAAACATCGATGGCATGTTGTTGGGCCTGTTTTGCATGATTTCCGACTTGATTTGGGTTTATCCTTGATCGGCTTTCTTATGGCCGGAGTCCTTTTGACAGATTTTTGTGAGTGTCTTGGCTGCTTGAGCCCCTTGATTTCCTGCTTCAATACATAAGCAACAAAGATTTAGCTAAGAACTAAGAAGCCATTTGTATGTACTTTGTTAAATAATAGTCAAGTCACGACTATGATTTGTTAGAAATTAGAATTTAAATTCTTGTAAAAGACAGTCCGATTATCAATTAATTAAACAAAAGCATAATAAAAGTTCACAAATTGTTAGTGGCCTATAAAAAAGATTAATACACATTCTTTAAAAGTTTAGTTAGAAATATATATATTTAGAAGTTGAGGGAAATAGAGGTAAAAAAAGTTAATTATGACCAAAATATGTTTTCATTAGACCGTCTTGACATGAGACCAGATGTTAGTTGTGAAAAGTTTCATTTCAAATCTCCTTCTAAAGGATATTACTACTATTATTAGAGGGGACCAAAAAAGCTCTCAATGGGCCAAATATAAACAGTATCAACTCTGAAGACAAAGGTTCAATTATATGGCTTTTTCTAAACAAAAAAAAACAATAGTTATACTTTTATGGCTATTCTTGTGTGAGCGAGAAACACAAAGGGTCAAGTAGGTCAGGGAAGGGGACTGAGTGTACCTAATTCCCCTAATTCCCGCAATCGCGACGGGGAAAAGCGAATTATGGTCGGTTTTGGTTCTATTTTTGGGCGAATTGGCAAATTGAGATAGTGAATTAGGTAACGTTGAAGGGGACAGCAACTAGCAATTTTAAGGCTAATTTGAGTATTTCTTAGATAAGGGCGCAAATTTTGAAGATAAGTGATAAAGACAGCTCGAGCTAGATTTTTTTTGGTGTTAGAGAGCGACTAAGCACACTGATGCCTTGATGTAGACGGATCCCATCCTGGTCTTCCAGCCCCACCCCCACAAGCTTTATCAATTGAGTTTAGATGACATCCACAGTCAACCTGAGCAAGATAGGTAAACTGAGTGTTTGGACCTAATGCCAAGCTAATGACAAAGATATTTTCATACTTTGGGTCTTAAGGGAAGGTTTAAAGGCCAAATACGGATCAAATTTCCAACCTCTGAGTTGGCTGACAATGCTTTTTAACAAGCACCAGAGCATTCCTTAGTTCTTTAAAGATGGCATTAAAAATTCCAAGATGGTTGCTTAGAGACACTCGATGTTCCGTACTCTAATTATGCAGGCTCTGTAAAGCCATATTCAGACTTCTATCAGATCAGGTAAAGATATGCTACCACAGACTGTCGACCCAAAAAACAAAATGATAAAATAACATGAACATGTAAATTTACACATCACACGAAAGAAGCAGCAGCAGGCAGGAGATGCATGGTTCGAAGAAGGAAGCACTAACGTACCATTACTAGGCAAAGACAAACGTTTTTGAGACTTCACGTCTTGAACAATTCTTTCTTTAGGGTTGCTGCGAGACCTTGAGCTAGGGGGAGGTCTTGAGTTGGCTTCTTCAATAGGGTCCTCACGCAGTTGTTTGGATTTTTGCTTGGAGGTCATTGAGTTGGATGCTTCATGGGTACCTGCTGACTTGCTAGGCGAAGATCCGTCAGAGTTAGATGGGACTGGTTTTTGTGCAGGGGGGTTTGCTGACACAGGCTTCCTTCCAGAAGATTTCATTTGTATTTTAGTCTCATTCGTACCCTCAGCATCTCCACCACCAAGTATCTGTACACCATCTTTCAGATTGATGTCAAGGAATCGATTTTCCCAAGGACGTACAGCCATCCATCTTTCTAACCAATTCCAACCCCAGCTATTTTTATCTGGTTCAAAGCCAGAGGCAGTAATAGCTAGCTGTCTTGATCCTGCTTGCCACTATAGCAGACTCCAATGTCAGATCAAAGCACTAAGGCCAAGCACCTAACAGAGGCAGTAAAAAAGAAATATTCACCTAACACACTAGTGGCACCTTTAACCATTCTCTCCCCTGATTTTATTTTAAATTTCAACGGCGGTAATATTCACTTGTTAAGAACAGCACAATGATCATAATTTAAGTAAAAAGCCCTTTTTGGAAAATAAACATTTGTTTCCTCCTTGGAGGTATATATTCATGTGCTGAAACATCAAATCAAGATAAACCAGTTGAAGGCCTGCCTGAGGATATGGTTCGCAGTAACTGGATCATATTGAAATCATTAGGTTTCATATGGTCTCCTGTTACCCTTACAAGGTAACAGCATTTTACCAGCTAACCAACAGCATCAAATAGAGAAACATCACTTGAAAATTATCGTTTTACCTGGTGAGCCAAGGCATATGCCATAGCTCTCTCGCGCTTAGCAGCAGCCTCCTGCCTCTTCAGCAACTTAGCTTGAATTTGTTCTACAGAGCCAGTACTGTCACACCATCCTTCCTGAACAGATAAACATGCAGTAGATTACACATTCAGGCTTCAGCTAAATCTACCATGGGAAGTAGGACATTACATAATTTCAAACTATTTCATGCTTTATCAATATCCAAGCATTACAAATCAAGAGATGTTAATAGTGTGCATCAATCAAATAAGAACCACTTCCAGTACTCAGAGCTAGAGGATTGAATGAATAACCAAAACTTGTCTTAAATTGGTAAAGATTGGGATAACAGCACTTATTGTAAAGATTGGGATGAACAGCCATGCATGAGGACATACATACAAGAACATACTGAAAGCTCCCCAATCTATCCATTAGGCACGATAAAGTGGAGATCTTTAAAGTTCTTTCTGAAATACAGATGTCAAATATAATGACTCATATATAGGTCATGTCATATTGTCTTTCTATATAGCCTCAAGTACCAGATCCAGGCAGCAGCAACTAACAGCTTTTTTCAACTTCAGCATACATTTCTCATAGTGAAGTGATCAGTGTGGTATTGGAATAAAAAGTAACTCCGTTTCTCTTCTAATTGCAACATTGGGGGGAGACACAATATTTAAGGTGGGAAGAGATAAAATGAGGGACCCATGTGATGAGGACCAAGGAGAAAGATAGAGAGAAACCAGATGCAAGATAAGTAATATTGCAATTATTTTGAAAGTTCCCCGAATAGAAAGCGTTGCAATTAAAGGAGAATGGAGGAAGAATATAGTCTTAAATTATGAAATAAGACCTACATGGCAACAAATAGTTCTGAATACAAAGAAAAAAAGGTTATAAAGCTCTCTTCCCAGTCCCCATGCAAAATAAAAAATGAGTAATTAATCCTCAACAATGGAGCAAGTAATCACCTCTATTTCTCGAACACGGACATCCTGTAGAAGTTGTTGCTGGGAATTCTGTTGTGATGTCTCACTTTCTAATGCCAAACGCACACGCCTTGCTCGTACCCGAGCTTGAACTCTCACCAACGCTTGCATACATCGAAGGGTTATTGCAGCTTGCTTTCTCACAGCATGCCCTCTCACAAGTGCTTGGAGTCGTACTAATCCTTTTAATGCTCTCAAAGCTCTCTTCGCCTGACATAAGAACACAAGAATCAGAACAAAACCTTGAATACTAGGTTGATGTATTAAAAAAGCTGGAACAAAAAGTTAAAATTACTTAGCACTGCTTCATTCATAAGGAATCCTCTTCAACAAATGGATCCTCCCCAATATTGGACAAATTCTACAAGTTGATACAGCATATATATTTCCACGTTGAGTACAAGTATAACTCTCCTGCTTTAAGTATAAATGAACAATTCTGCTCTTTGTCCAATTGGTCATAGATTACTTCCAGAATTCAAATGCAACCAAAAAGAAGCCCTAAATTCCATATAAATCCTTGCACAAGTTACTGTTCCAATCTAACTAACACGAAAATAATACCTTGACCATAACAACAATATAATTGAATTGCCTGAATTGCAGAAGGAACATTAATTACTCCTGTTTGTAATCTACTTCTCCATATTCTCCTTGCTATGTGCTGATCACAGAGCACAACGCTCAAACAGATAGCACCAGATTCCAACTGAAAAGCAGAAAGTTCTTCTCTTCATCTTTACCTCAAGTCCTGCCGACTCCACATACATACCAACTTTCTTAGGAGTTTGTTGTCTATCATCAGCTATTTGAATATATAATAATTTGAACACCATCATTGTATATGCAGGAGATCCATTGGGAACGGTGCAAAAAGAAAGTTCATAGCTTTCAAATGATAGAGCAAGTGATTTGAACTGAAGACAAGTTAAAACTATTAAAAAAAAAACGGTAGTATTATATATTAAGAAATACATAAGCAAGTTTACATTGTGCCACCCATTTGACACTCAAACAATGTCTTATTTATTAAACTCATTTTATTACTTTGTTTTGTTAGGGGGGGGTATCACTTCTAGTTCCAGTATATCAGAACGCAAGTAAATGAATCATGAAGGAAGCTATCTAATTTTGTACCAGAAATCCACGAAAAGCAGTTTGAATGTAAGTGGCTGCCCATTCTTCTCGGTTCATCAGATGTTCATCAGCTTCAGACTGTAGTGGAATAGAGGATGATGGGGAGGCAGCAGCATCAGAAACTTGCCCGACATTTGCACCCCAAGACTCAATATTTTGGCCTTGTTCTCCTTTAAGTGCATTGTTATCTATCTCAATAGAATGATTCCTGCGATGTCGAGATTCGCCAGCAGCCCTTGCTCTCTGCAATAAGTGTCTTATTAAGTAAGATAGAAGAGAGAAATCAACTCCACAGCTTGTAAAAGTAAATATTCAAATTTTGTTTCCATAAACGGCCTCTGAATATGAAGTCATCACGCTAAAATCATCCTTCAGTTGCCAAATTGGGTATTTTTTCTTGCCAACCACTTCAAGGTAATTAACCTGAACATGAATGTCTACTAGAAAACCACACGAAAACGCAAGTGATAGCCGCACAGTCAAATCATGACTGACAAAATCATTATCAAATTTATTGATAGATAGATGTAAAAATAGACAATGTTTCTCTTTGTTGATTCATTTAATCTGCACATCTGACCTTTTCAACCGAAAATACATACGTTGTTGGAGCCTGTTATTTCGCCTAGATATTGTAACATATTTAAGCTATTCTGATTTCTGAGCTCTTCTGAAATATCCTAAACGTCCCTGAACTTTTCTAAGCTTATTGAAATGCATGCAAGTTTAGCCAACAAAAATAAAGAGGCTTTGACCCGGAAAGAGAACAGAAAAAACCCACATTTTCATCTTTCACCGAGGATGGCGACTTCTCTGACTTCTTCAAACCAACCAGGGCTTTTATCCATTTTCCAGGTACACCCATGTCACCTGCTGATAAGTTGACCTTCCTTCACCTGCAAAATAAAACCAGACATGTTAATAAGTTTCTCAGCCCAATATAGATTCATAGCCTAGAATCTAGATCACAATCAAAGGTACACGCAGACATTCAATACGTGCATCAAGTGACAATTAAAAAAAGAACACAAGATATATGAAAATTCTACCCTGAAACCTATATAAAGTGAAAAAGAATAACATGAAAGGGAAGACATTGGAAGTTATCACTCCAGGCGCCATGATTCCACGCCAGTGCTACCTAGTTTTATTAATTAGGCCAAACGTATGCCACTTGCATATACCAATTCGCCTGTTCTCGAATCGTTTCGCGAATTAGGCAACATGGCTGAAATCTACACCAGCAAAAAATGCAACTCTTTCTCAAATCAGCAAAACACAGAACATGGAACCATCTTTACAAAATGACAATCACAATTCAAAACAAGTTCCTAAATCAACATCAAAATTCCATAAAGACCCAGATTATTACAAATCCATTACCCATTACAGTACAATTGTTAGACTACTCTGTTGCTCCCTGAGTCTACTCTCAAGTGAGGCATAAAGTTCAACATTTAGCAAAAACACACAATTTCAAACCTTATCAAGTAATCTCAATAGCAAAATCCAAGCAGCATTTTCTAGCTTCAAAGAAGCAAACTTTCAAAATTTACAATTACATGAATAAGTAACCCAAATCAACAAAACTAATGACTAAATTTCTAATTTAACACTTAGATCGACAGATCCCAGAGCTAAATCAAAAGGGAACAAAAATCACTATTCTTAAATTTCACTTTAAGGATAATCCACTTTAAATAATATCCAAGCAAACAACAAAAATCCAAAATCAAAATTCTAAAATAAACAATAATAACAAGATAAAACTCACCAGAAAAAAATTGAAATTTGAGATGAATAAGTAAATGAGTAAACTTTTTGAGGTGATAAAATCTCTCACTCTACTTAAAATGAAGTGGGTATTTTTCTTATTGAACTTAAACTACTTACAAAGTACAAAAATTTGTCACTCTTTGTTTTTCTTAACCATCAGTCAATCATTCTTTTTTCTCTCTCTTCAATCTTCATCATCTTCTTATTCTTTGATGATTCTCTCTGATGGGATTTTTAAGGAAGTTTTTCTGACGCTTTTTTCATAAACCCCAAAAAAAAGGTGGCAGAAGAAGAAGAGGGTGTGGACCGATGAAGGCTAAAATGCGCCTGAGTGATAAAGCGACGTCGTTTTAGTGGGGATGGAAAATTGGAAATGGTGGGTTGGTTAAAGAAGATAAGAAGTCGCTTTCAAAAAGCATGCAACCAAAGAGTCAATCACGGGATTCGAGGAATGAAATGCAAGACATTTTCGTATAATTTCACCTTATACTAGTTTTACCGCCATTTTCAGGTGAGATTTGTAGTACAAAAAAATTGAATTTGATTGATTTGTTTGTTGGAATGACATTAAAATTTGGGAAATCATACAAGTACTGGGATGTTACTTGCCTTGCCAAATTTTAAAAAGGAAACTACCAACAGGCAACAAGTAGCCAAGTAGGTAAGTGCTAATGTACAATACCAAATGGTGCTTCTGGTGGTAATAATTGAATGCTCAACGGTTACAATTAGGCCCCGTTATTTTGGACCGAAAAGAAACCGAATCGAATTGAACCGGCAGAAACTAAATCGCATGTAGAATGGCGAATGTCGAAATGTAATTAATCGGGCGAAAATAAGCCCAAAAGAAGCCTTACTACTATGATGATTGTTGAGGTTTAATCGATGGTTTGGGATAATAAAATAAGAGGGATTCTCTTCGCTTTACATAAGTAAATCTTAGGATAACTTAGGTTAAGTTAGGGTTGATTAAGTTCGTTGGTTTTTGTAACAGCCCAAATTTTAAGCAACTTTGATTGAAAGAAATTAATTATATATTAGAATTTTAACTATTGTTTATGCTGATTTTTGCTTAAGCGACAAGATTTGATATGGGACGACAACAACCAGATTTATGCGATGTATGCTATGCAAATATGAGAGAAACAAAGGGGAATGGAATGACACAAAGGAGTGTTGACGCGAAAAACCCCAATGAAGGTGGGTAAAAAACCGGGTGGACATGAGCCCACCAATCCACTATATATGCAATCGTCCCCCAAGATGAATGACAATCAATACAACCTAAATTATTTTATCAAAGTACGTAAATGTTATATTCGAATTGAATGAAGAGGGAGCAAAGTATGTAAATAATCTCAGAGTGGTGATGGCTACGTGTATGCTTGTATGTGTGAATTTTCCTTTCTTCTTCGTCCTGAAATGCCTTTTAAATAGTTGCACTCTCACCGCAGTGTGCCTCCAAAGATCTCGGAGGTAGCTCTGTATATTCTCCACATAATCTCAACCAAATTGCTATCTTTATGCCACCTCCTTTTGACTCTAGGCCACAACGGCTACTTAGCGAATAACATCAGCTACACGTTCCTTATTCCTCGGGTAACGACTGGAACATTGACACAGTCAAAACGTCAACGATTGATGTGGGAACGTCGGCGTCCTTGTACCACTCGCGTCTACGTCAACTCCGAAAATTCAACCATACGTTTGCCCCCAATTGTTGAAATGGGGATATACCAGAGTCATGAAACAATTGTACCAATTTGCGTTAGATACCCCTGTACAATCAAAACACTTGTCACAACCGATTACTATCTCGTTAGAACATTTGTCATGAAGATAAGAAAATAAAATTCAAATATCAGATGATTTTATCAGGGATAGCTCAAAGGTCACTGAAAAAAGATAGATTTTTATGCCAAAGATAATATATATCCGTTGCTTAATAATGATCACAGCTGTGACTATAAAAACCGTGCCCATTGATTTCGAAAACCACACGCAACATTCTCTCTCTCAAAACCCACTTGATCTTTCGAATCTCTCTAGAAGCATTTGAAAAACTCCGGAACAATCCAGCTTCACCGGGTAATTTCCGCTGCTTTTTGCTTTCCAATTTCACCAATTCGTCTTTGATTGAGTCAATGGCACCAAATAGGTGTAGTGCTAGAGGTTCTGTTAAGAATCAAGAGAAATCCAAGACAAAAGAAAGAATCGTAGAAGAGAAAAATGAAATAGATGAAGAACAATCAACTATGACACAAGATGACTTAATGAAATTCCTAGATCTAGGGAATCTTCCCATTGACACAATTCTAAGAAACGCTGAGTCTCACAAACGACCGGAGGATTGCCCGGATAACTGGGTGGTACTCTATGAATACCCCTTCAAGTTAGGTTTTAGGCTACCCTTCCCCCAATAGTCAGAGAACTACTGCAAGCTTACCAAATTAGTTCAGGACAACTCATGCCCCAAGTCTGGAGGGTCCTTAGCGTTGTCGACAGAGTGACAGCGTCTTGGGATGAACCTTTTACCCTACACGACCTACTCTTTTGTTATGAAATTACGATTAAAACAAAAAACAGACTAGCCCTGCAGGTTAGAGCAAGAAGAAATGCATTGGTCAAGGAGTGCCATCAAACGACGAGAGGTTGGAAGAATCGTTATGTTTTCGTTAAAAGATCGTCTTTGGGAGATGTAGGAAAATTCTTAATCAGAGGCTGGAATGTGAAAGGTTCGTCAATTTTTCTAATGAATTGCTCTTATTTTGCGTCGTTAACATTAGTCTTACATCGCTTTTTCCGCATATCTGGTGTAATACCCCGAAATTTCGAAATTTATTTTATTATTTATTAAGATTTAATATTATTTCCACTTAAATTTTATTTTCTGATAATTCAGTTTTATTTGAAAACTATGTTTATTAAAATAATGATTTCATTTAGTCTTGATTTATTTAACAAGTTTTATTTAAATGATTATTCCTAAATAATTTAATTATGGTAAATTAAACTCTTTATTTTTGGTTATGGGTATCCTTGTACAAGTTGTCCATCCATTTTAAGAATCCAAAGTTCCCAAATACAAAGCTCCATACCATACGTCTTTTACCCAAAAAGAAAAAGGATTATAAAACCCAAAAAAAGGAAAGAAAGAAAGAAACGTGATCATAGATCACCATCTTCCTCCTTCCTCCTTCCTCACGTACAAAAATCAACAAAGCCAAAGGAAATTTTTTTTCCACAAATTCAACAGTTCTTGTCAGAGAACTTTGAAAATCAAGCACCAAATCAACCATAACCTCAACTCTTCTGCCCAAAAATCCCCCAAAATCAGAAAACAAAATCTCACACCATACTTCCTCCATTAATGGAGGTTGACTAAGCTCCACAAATTCAGAAATTTTGCTCTATAAATACCGAATTTCTCTCACCCAAATGACTCAAGCAAACAATTCAAAAAGGTTTGCTTCAATCCTTTATCTTCTTCCTTAAATTTCTGAATTTTGTCTTGAAAGATAAAAATGAAAATTTCAATCCATAAACAACCTCCCTGATTCTTTGAACCGCCGAAAACCACCGCACGAACCACCTGACCCCCGCCTGACTTCGCCACCCAAACCGCCACAGAACCACCACCTTTCTCCTTCCTCGTTGCTTCCTTCTTCAACTTCGCAGCACCCTGTTGCCTCCCTCAGCCGCGCCCAGCACCACCTCGAACCACCTGCGCCACCGACTTTCGCCTGAGCCTCGCCGTCCTCCACCCGAAACACCAACGCCATTCCCTCCTCTCTTTCCCCCTGATTCGTCCCTCCCCTGACTTCCTTCCTTGCGTTTTTTTTTCCTCAGTTTTGTTAAACTGATTCAAAGAATCAGTACCCCCCTTTCCCTTTTATTTAGTTTTATTAGTTTATTTTTTTTTAAACAAAATAATTGACTTTCCTAAATTGACTTACTTTGTTAAGTTGGTGTATTTTAGATTAATTAACTTAGTCTTTTATAACTTGAAAGTATTTCTTAATTTTCTAAAATAAAGTAAGAAGTATAATAAAATTAGTTTCTATATTTAAAATAATTATTTAAGCTTACGCAAAGCTTTATAAAAGACCGTCTCACGTTAACACTAACGCGAGACGAGTCCTTTTTCCTCCAATCCTCGCCTTCAGCCTTCAATTCCTCCACCATCCTCTCAAATTATGGAAGTTTTGTCTCGCTAACCGTCTTTGAAGAACAACAACAACAGCTATTGGTATTTTTAAAAGTTCGTCAATTATTCGCTTCATTGAGGCCGCCATTGAAGAAACTTAAGAGAGAGAGAGAAAATGGAACCAACAATGGCAGAATCGGAGGAAAGAGAAAGATTGAAGACGAAATAGGACTTGCGAAGCAAAAAGCACAAGCAATTGTTGAACACATCGGGGCATGCACCACCATCTGGCA
Source organism: Beta corolliflora (assembly GCA_947648045.1). Taxonomy (NCBI): domain Eukaryota; kingdom Viridiplantae; phylum Streptophyta; class Magnoliopsida; order Caryophyllales; family Amaranthaceae; genus Beta; species Beta corolliflora. The sequence continues at coordinate 11,384 of CANSZD010000174.1, forward strand.
GCAGCAACACATGAGAAGAGGAGAGAGAGAAAAATTGTAGCAATACCATACCGAGGAGAGAGAATGAGGGCAAAGAAATGCGGGGGAACGGAAGGCACTGCTTCGCCCGAACACCGACAACACAAAAGACCCACGCCGGCGACGAGGAGGAGCACAGACAACACGGTGGCAAGCAAAGACCGCGTAAGCAAAGGAGAGAGAACATGGGACTAAGAACAACCAACAACAAGCACCAATGGTAGCAAGACGGGAGCACGACAAAGTCGCAGGCAGAGGTGACAACAAAAAGGACGGCAGTAGAGGAAGAGGAGAAGGATGGTGAGTGAGAGAGAGAAATGGGTTGGGGTTTGGGTTTGGGGTTCCATTTATTTTGTTGAAATGAGACAAACTTTTGACAATAAAACACTAATGTGGCACTTTTAGATGAAGCCACGAGAGAGAATAAGGATGATGGGTTACATATTTCTCAAAGGGGCTGATTTTGTCATTTTCAAGTTATAGTTATAATTTTCCAATTAGTTAAGGAATTTTAATAATTAGTTACATATTTTTGGCTCTTAGTTATGGTTTTCTGATTCATAGTTAGCTTTCGCTTAATAGTTATGAAATTCGGATATATAGTTATGATTTTTAGGTTATTAGTTATTAATTGTGGTTAATAATTATGGTTTTATGGTTGACAGTTGTGATGCTGGCTATTAGTTATTGTTTTCTGATAAATAGTTATGATATTTGGGTATTTAGTTATTATTTTTTTTACATTAGTTATGACTTTTTGTTTTTTAGTTTCGGTTTTATGGCTAATAGTTTTAGTCTAGAAAATAACTGAAAGATTATAATTATAGCATATGAATAATTATTTATTAATTTCATGAGTAACAATGATGCATGTTTTTATGGTTATAGTTTTGATATTTGGTTAACAATTATACTTTGAGGGTTGATAGTATGGGTGGTCAATAGTTATGATTTTAAGGTCATTAGTTTTATTTATTGTATGCATTAGTAAACATTGTTTTTGCATTGGTTATTTGAGGTTGGCGTAACTAATGCAAAAATGCGATAGCTATTCAAAAAATTGAGAATTAGTGCGTTAGTTATTTAAGAAAGAGAGAATTATTTATGCGTGATACTGAAATTATGGCCAATAAAATGCATTATAATATGATTTTTATGATATAACTAATATACTTCAATGCTTAACTAATATAATTCAGCGTTTAACTAATATACTCCAAAGACTTAACTATTCATCCGTAAGCAATTTTTGGTTAGCATAACTAATAGGTGCAAGCGCTTAACTAATTTTGTCCGCTTGTTTTGATGCACGCGCGCGATGTCAGCATGACATCGCCGGCCTCACGTTAACACTAACACGAGACCGTCTCTCCAAAAACGGACACTTTAAGTTATTAAAAATTAAGTTGAAGTAATTTTGTGAGTACTTAAAATGATTTCATAAATGATTTAAAAACCATAAACTTTGATTTATAAACTTTCTAAAAATCATTAAGAATTTCTTTAAGTTATTTGAATTATTTAAATTGTTTATTTTATATATAAAAAGGGGTTATTTAGGTAACTAACTTAGACCTCGTTAATGTCTATTGTAGACTCCGATTACGTAGACGAGGAATATCAAGAGTGTTAATCCGTTCGTGAACTTAACTTTTGGGCACGCGTCACGAGGTAATCTCCGATGTCCATCTAAACGTAGATCCCGTTAGGATAAAACGAATTAATTATGTGACTATGTGAATTTGAATATGGTTTATAGTTATGGATTATGCACGATGAATTAGTATGACAAATGAAATGACTTGTATAACGGACGATATGACAATGATGATTATTATTATTATAACGTTATTAACATCGTCAATAATAGCAACTTAATTACTAATCTTTTGTTCTTGTTATCAACATCGTTTAATGTCATTTAGTAATGTTATTATTATTATTATCATTATTATTATTATTATTATTATTATCATTATTATTATTATGATTATTATTATTATTATTATTATTATTATCATTATTATTATTATTGTTATCGTTATTATTAATATTGAAGTTATGAGTGAAAGTTGGAAATTATCAAGAACATGTGATAATTGGATGATTATGAGTTAATCAATGTAACCAAGTGACGGTATGATAATGAATACGAATGGGCTCTCGGATTAAGCCATGTACAAATTGAATTCTGGATTTGGAATAAAAGTATTCACTCTTGATTAAATGAAATGACGCATATGTATACCTGTGTTATGTGATGACTTGAATTAAAAACAATTAATCACTTAAAGTGGAATATCGGAGGGAAATGATGAATAGGTTGCCCTGTATGGGAGGTTCAGCGGCCACCTACAGGTTCTCTGGTTACTATGCTGATTTTCTGTTACTTGTCTTCCTTCTATCTTGTTGTGATCCAAGTAGAAGGGGTGTGCACACTAGGGACTCTGTTATTATGGCCATTATGTTATCCGTAGATGGTTACGTGGGATCGACCCCTGCCTACAATGTCAAGTAAGTGGTTACGGGGATCGACCCGGCCATCGGGCGTTCTCTTTCCTCTCCTTAAATAATTGGATTAATATAATTATGTGATTATTCATTGTATATATACGTGTATGTGTGCTATGCTTTCTAACCCTATTAACCTACTATTTTACAAAGTATTTTCAACTTAAGTATTTTACGGGATGGAGTTGGAATTACTCAGTTTTTCTGATTTTTGGGAGCCTGTCTCTCTTGTTTCTTTTCAATGCATTTGTGCAGGTGGGTGATCGACGGGGGAACAAAAGGGAGATCACTTAGAGTTGTCATCCACGTAGCTTATGATTTAGCTTCCGCTGGAACTCTGAAATACTTTAGTAATTAGTAATATTTAATGAACATTTTACTTGGTTGTAAGGATTAATTTATTTGAATTTAGTATGCTTTATGCTTTAACCTAGCCTTGCATTTATTTCCAAGGAGATAAGTGCGGCGGTAGCACGCCCGTTGAGTCGAACCCTCGTGGATTTCCCCCTATCTCGAGTTTTATTAAATGAAAAAGGGTTCAGGTTGGCGGGGGTGTTACATCTGGACCCAAAGTTGCTGGACCATCGTGAGGAATCCGAACAGAGGTGTGAAAAGTTTTTGGAGATAAAGGAAGAAGAGAGGGTCTTTAAAAGAATCGTAGTCGCTGAACAAGGTAGCTGCTCTTCGATGGCGTCAGGTAGACATTTTCTTCCGTTATTTCTCGCACCATTGTCGCTTTACTTGAATTCTGACACGATGAATTTCTTATGACAGAAACTTCCCAATCACGTCCCAGGGGGTCTATGGATAGTCGATCTATAGCGGAGGTTCTTCGAAAAGAAAAAGGGAACAGAACGCCGCCAAGGCTGCCGCCCAAGGTGTCGGACTAGAAGGGGTCTCTGGACGTGGTCCATGTCGAAGACAACGATACTGACGTTACTCCAAAGACTCGAAAAACCGAGTTTATAGCCCCTCCTAACAAAGGAGGTCCTTCATATACTGTGACAGTCCCTGCTGACTTCATGTCGTCTGACAGATCAATCTGGCCAGAAGCGGAAAGGTTTCTCTTTCCTGGCGCTGAGGACCGTTTGCGAGAACGTACCTTGCTCGGGATCGATGCTCTGACGGCATGGAATGCGTCTTCCAGGTATTGATTGTAAGTGTGCACACTGTTAGTCAAAACAACTTTTAAATGCTAACCTTGACACGTTATTCGCAGGCGTCGCATCACTTCCTTATGGCCAAGAAGGAGATGTCCTCTTTGTTCAAGGGCCATCAACTGATGAAATCCAGGGCTGACAAGAGTGAATTGGCGCTGAAGGGCAAAGAGACAGAATTGAAGAAAGTTCAACTGGAAATGATCAAGATGGGGGAGACGTTGAAGAAGGATAGCGAAGAACTAGAAGGATTGAAGAAGCAGGCGGAAGAATTGGAGAAGTCATCGCGTCTGGAGATTGAGACTCTTGAAGCACAAGTCGCGGCCCAAAAGAATGAACTCGATCTGCTGGAGGCTGAAGTGACCATGAGAGTGAGGGCGAAGCTGATGTACGAATTTTTGATGAAGCAGACGTCGTCTTGGGAGCCTCAGAAGGAGATTGACCTTTTCCTCGAATGTTTGGGCAGCATGATGGACTTGATGGAACCAGAAGACCTTCTCAAAGCGACAACGGAATCATCTTCCAACGTGGGTCCTCGTGGATGAAGATATCTTTGTTGCTACCGCTACACCGATGACTTCCCCGACCTTCCCCTGTGGCGACTTCCCCGAAGAAAGAGGCCGCACCCGAGGTCCAGGCGTCCGAGGGGCCTGCAAACGTTAATGCCAACGATGCTCCTGGCGTCTAGCCATTTATGCTTTTTCCATATGCTCTTTAGAACAATTTTAACTTTTGTGGTTGTTTCGAGAAAACTATTTGTCGTTTTGGGTCACTCATGGGGGTGACCACTGATGTACTTTTGGACCACTCATGGGAGTGGTCATAACGTTTGTTTTCCTTTATTTATTCATATGAACTATGTTTACTACGATGTGCTGCCGTTTTTCTGGCGTCTGAGTTCAATGATCAGGCGCTTTGAAAGCCTTTCTCTGTCGTGTAAGTTAGACTTCGTTAAATGAAAAATTGAATATGCACAAAACATGTTTACTTACTTGTTGCGAATAGATCAAATGTTTACAACGTTTCGAGCTTCCGTAATCGATGTTAAAGTCTTATGACGCTTGTGATGGTGCCTGACGCTATAGTATCCTTATTGATGTCGTTTGAAATGCCTTGTCGCTCTACTGGCTTAGTACTCAAACAATAATTGTTGGTCGCTTCGTATAAACGTCGCAATCTTATTGAAAACTAGGGAAAATCCCCGAAAAATGAAACACACAAGAATGTTTTGTCGTTGGCGTTTCAACGACCTTGTGATGACATGTTCACCACTTATTGAACAAAAACAAAAGATGAAAAACAAAAAATACAAAGTGAAGTGCCACTTAGCGTTTAGCTAGAAGAAATATCTTTTGAGATGGACAACGTTCCAACTACGTGTGTAACGCCCCGACTACTAATCAATGTCATTAGGTTAGTTAATCGGTTATTAGCAAGTGGGAACCTATATAGTCTGGTGCAGCACGCCGTACTTTCCAATTGGAAAGCACAAGGCAAACATAAATTCATAAAAGCCTAAACATGTTATAACCAGAAAACGTAATTATCCATTAACAAAACTTAAGTTAAAACTTAGTCACTGTACATAGTCGGACATTTATTATGCTCATAAGTGTAAGAAAGCTTTAACTATTAAACTACATAACTACTCCTCACCGCTACGCCATCCCATTAGCATCATCGCACCTAAAACGAAAAATAAAACATCATGAGCCGAGGCACAGTAACTTACTAATCTAACAACGTAAACTCATTTCAAATCGTTTTATTAGCAAACAGGGAGGAGAGAAAAAGTAAAACTATTTCATAAACATAACATTTAATCATAATCATTATCGTATATCTTTTATCATGTTCATAAGCATAGATCATTTATTTGGTAACTTGGCGAGTACAACGGAAGGGACGTCTCCCCGGAACATAACATCATCGTAAACGGAAGGCAGCCACCCGAGGACGAAAGCCCTCACAAACGGAAGGTGGCGTTAGTGCCCAAAGTATAGTAATGCGGTGCCACCCGAGGACATTAGCCCTTATAAACGGAAGGTGGGGAACCGGTCAGAAGGTACGTGCACGACCCAAGATAACTGAATACTGCCAAGAACCGTCTTTCACTTGAATATATCATGTTGCATAACCTTTAAGTATATTCATAATCATCATGATATAACGTATCGTCATGTAACGTCATTATTTTATAACATTATTCCATATCATCATATTCATCACAAAACATTTCATATCCCGCAATCCATATACAAAAGAATACTTATTAACGTAGACATTATTATAGAACATATTTAGAAGGGGAATGCGGGTGTTAGCAGTAGACGTTACCTGAAATCCCGCGTAATGACTTTCGTAGCCTGGGAGAATTGTAATATCCCTTTTCCCTTTTAATCTAACCAAGAAATTAAATAAAAGTTTACTTACTTTTTCGTTTATACCTTTACTTAATATAATAAATTCTAACTAACTATAAGTGGTTTTATTATGTAAACTAAGAGTTGTCGTTATACAATGTTCAAGTCCTCGACTATAGTATCATTGTCCTCGATAAAGTCATAAAAGTCTATAATTTAGAATTACATTACTTAAATGGCTCTTTACTCAATAAAGTGGCGTATCGTTAAACCATCATTAAGCAAGTTATTAATATTTCGTTGAGTATTTCAATATTATGATTTTATTTTAAGCATTAGAAATGGGTACTGCATATTAGTAAAGTATAGTCAAATTAATATAAGTTATAGCTTATACTCAAATTTACATAATTTGGTTTTAGTCCATAAAATTATATTAAGTTTCTCTTCCTAATATAGAAGTAGCTTAATAAACTTTAGCAACTTATATAAGTTAAGTGAGATCATTAAACAATAATCTAACAAGTAACAAATTTATGATCAACTATAAACCCAACAATTATACTAAGTGTATCTAAGAGTTATTAGCCCAACATGACAATAACCATAATATGGCCATGGCTATATATGTTTTCTTTTAAATCAAGCCCAAACATTTCAATAGAGAGGTAATGTTATTATACCTGCTACTGAATGGAGGAACAGGGGAGTTCGAAGAACGAATGAGGAAGGCGGCAGCAGGCACGTCGGTGAAGCTAGGTGCAAAACTGGAGCAGAATTCCGGCGTCAGGGCGGCAGGGAAAGCGGCGCCGGTGAGGGGTGCTGGTGGTGGTGGCACGACTGCACCGTGCAATGGCGCACAACAGCGCGCGAGGAGGGAGAAAGAACAAGTGAGAATAGAGAGGGGGTGCGAGCGAGGGAGGGGGTGGCTGGCTGGCGTGTTGGTGGCCGACAGGGTGGTGGTGGTGTGGTAGCAGTCCAAAACAGGGGAGAGAGATGTAGTGTGATGCTTGATATATGAACATGGCTATTTATAGCCATTGTTAAGTTTCTCGAAAGCTTTGAAGATAACCATGGAGTCAAGAAAATTTGAGTAAAAATTCTCCTCTCGAGATGATGGTGGCAACACTTGATTGGTTGGGGGAGAAAAGAAATGCACCTTAGTTTGACATGTAAGAGGAGGAAGGTAGAAGAAGGTGGAAGGAGGAGGAAGGAAGGTAGAATAAGGAAGAAGAAGGTGGGAAAAGAAAGTCAAATTTTTTTGCTTAAACTTATCCATCTAATTCCATTATTCTTCTTCTTTCTTTTTCTATTATTATTATTAAACTAAAATAATTTCACTTTGGATAATTCAAACTTTGTATTAAAGGAAAAGTAGTGCATACTTTTTTATATATTGTGATTTTAATTATTCATTTGTTAAACTAATTATAATTTATAACTACTTAATAAATATTATATATTCTTCTCTTTTATTTATTTTAAAAAAATAAAATACCTTAATAGCTTATAATACTTTATTCAATTAGAATTTCATTGATAACCTAATTAGTAAAACAATAATTAGTTAGCTAATTAAGCATGTTTAGATTTTCGGGGATATTACATCCTTACCCCTTAGAAAAAGTTTCGTCCTCGAAACTTAAATAACATAGGTCAAAAGCAAACATTATGCATTTATCAACTTAAGCATTCATACGCATATAAGATTCAAAATCACTTAATCATATACACATAGTTGCATGAAATTCACCTATTCGAATAGGTGAGGGTGTTTTGTTCTCATCTGGTCCTCTACTTCCCAAGTAGCTTCTGATGACGTGTGATTAGCCCATAAGACCTTCACCATGGGAATCACTTTATTTCTAAGTTGCTTTTCTCTATGATCAAGAATTTCGATTGGCTTTTCCTCATATGTCGTCGTTTTAGCCGTAAGGGCTCGTGTCTAATTACGTGGCTAGGATCTGGTATGTATTTCCGCAACATTGACAAGTGGAAGACATTATGAACCTTATCTAAATCTGTCGGTAGCGCCAGGCGATAAGCTACTTCGTTAATTCGCTCTAGAATCTCATATGGACCAATATACCTCAGACTTAGCTTACTAGATTGACCGAATCTCATGATACCCTTAGTAGGTGAAACCTTTAAGAAGACATGATCACCTACTTCGAATTCCAAAGTGGTCTCCTTCGACGATCCGCGTAGCTCTTTTGTCTACTCTGTGCAGCTTTCATTCTAGTTTGAATTAATCGTACTTTCTCTGTCGTTTCTTGTATCAAGTTAGGTCCAATCATCCGAGCTTCATCAATATCATTCCAACAGAGGGGTGTTCTGCATCTTCTTCCATAAAGTGCTTCATATGGAGCCATTTTGATGCTAGCTTGGTAGCTGTTGTTGTAAGAAAACTCTGCTAAGGGTAAGTATTTCTCCCAACTTCCTTGAAAATCCAATATACATGCCCTCAACATGTCTTCAAGAGTCTGAATTGTTCTTTCTGTTTGACCATCTGTTGCCGGATGAAAGGTCGGACTAAAATTGAGCCTTGTGCCAAGAGCTCTTTGTAACTCTTTCCAAAACTTCGCTTGGAATCTTGAGTCTCGATCGTACACAATAGAACCCTCAGCACTCCATGTAATCTCGACAATTGTGCTCACGTACAACTCAGCTAGTTTGTCTAGGTTCCAATTATTCTTAATGGCCAAGAAATGTGCGGATTTCGTCAATCTATCCACAATAACCCAAATAGAGTTCATACCTCGTGATGATGGTGGTAATCCCATTATAAAATCCATCGAAATTGAATCCCATTTCCAAGTGGGAATATCTAATGGTTGCAGCAATCCTGCAGGCCTCTGGTGTTCAATTTTTATCCTTTGACAAGTCAGACATTTTGTTACAAATTCTGCAACTTCTTGCTTCATATTGCTCCACCAGAATGTTTGCTTTAAATCCTTGTATAAGTTGTTTCCTCCAGGGTGAACAGAGAAAGGACTGTTGTGAGCCTCTTCCAAAATTCTTTTCTTTAATACTCCATTGGCGGGGACACATATTCTACCTTGAAATCTCAACATGTCATCATCCTGGATCACAAATCCCGGTGATTTCCCCTTTTTCACATCATTCCTTATCTTTTCCAACTCTAAGTCTCCATTTTGTGCCTCTTTTATCTCTTCCAACAGAGTCGGTCTCAACTCCAATGCATACAATTGTGCCTCAGTTATCTACTATATAACTCTCACTTCCATCTTCTTTAAATCATCGCTAATTTCTTTTGGCATGGTTAAGATTGCATTTAAATGGGATTTTCGGCTTAAGGCATCAGCTACAACATTTGCTTTTCCAGGGTGATATTGGATGTCAAGATCATAATCTTTTAGGAGTTCTAGCCACCTATGCTGCCTCAAGTTTAAGTCTTTTTGTGTGAAAATGTATTTAAGACTTTTATGGCTCGGTGAAGATCTTACACTGAACACCATAAAGGTAGTGTCGCCATATTTTAAGAGCAAACACAACCGCGGCTAGTTCAAGGTCATGAGTTGGGTAGTTTTGTTCATGGGGTTTGAGTTGTCGAGAAGCATAGGCTATCACTTTCTCATTCTGCATTATGACACACCCTAATCCATGTTTGGAGGCATCACTGTACACAACAAATCCATCTGTGCTAGAAGGGAGGGTGAGAACAGGGGCTGAGGTAAGACGTTTCTTTAACTCCTGGAAAGCTGCTTCACATTCATCACTCCATTCAAACTTGATCGACTTCTTCACCAATCGCGTATGGGCATAGCTACCCCGGAAAAATCTTTGACAAATCTTCTATAGTATCCTCGCTAAACCCATAAAACTCCGAACTTCGGGGACGTTGGTAGGTCTAGGCCACTCCATGATAGCTTTTATTTTCTAAGGATCAACAGAAATTCCAAGATCTGAGATGATGTGCCCTAAAAAGGCAACTTCTTTCAACCAGAACTCACATTTCTTCAACTTCGCATACAACTTCTTTTCTCTTAATACTTTCAACACCTTCCTCAAATGTTCTTCATGCTCACTTAAGTTTCTTGAAAATACTTGGATATCATCGATGAACACGACCACAAACTTATCAAGGTAGGGTTTAAATACTCGGCTCATAAGGTCCATGAAAACAAATAGGGGCATCTGGTTAACCCAAAGGGCATTACCGTAAATTCATAGTGATCGTATCGAGTCCCGAAGGCGGTTTTGAGATATCTTCTCGGCTTAATACGAAGTCGATGGTATCCGGATCTCAAATCTATCTTAGAAAAAGTAGTTGCACCTCGAAGCTGATCGAAAAGATCATCAATGCGGGGTAATGGATATTTATTCTTAATGATAATCTTGTTTAACTCTCGATAATCGACACATTACCTCATGCTTCCATCTTTCTTCTTAACAAATAACATTGGTGCACCCCATGGTGACACACTAGGTCCGGATGTATCCCTTTTCGAGCAATTCATCTAGTTGTTTTTCAACTCTTGTAACTCAAAGAGTGCCATTCGATAAGGTGCCTTTGAAATAGGAGCTGATCCCTGAATAAGGTCAATGCTAAAGTCTATTTCTCTTTGTGGAGGCATGCCGTGTATTTCCTCCGGAACACATCAGATATTCACAAACTATGGGAATGTCGACAAAGAGGGTTCGGGGGTGGTTAAGTCTACTACATTGCAAAGGTACCCATGACAACCTTTTGCAAGCAACTTAAAGGCTTTTGAGGTTGAGATAATTTTGGGTCTGACTTTTCTTCTTTGGTAAGAAACCCTACATCCATCCGGGGTCTTCTAAGAGTTATCTCATGGTTAAGGCAATTAATGCTCGGCTTTATACTTAGACAACCAATTCATTCCTAAAATTACATCAAAGCTCGGTTAATTCAAATTGAACTAGGCTCGGCTAGAAATTTACAGCCTCCTACTAGATAGGGCAATTTCTATACATAACATTACATGAGATGGATTCACCATTCGGGGAGTGTAACAAACATGGTAGAGAAATCAGGGGCATGGTTTTACGTTCAATTTTCTAGAAAATGCAAGTTGATATAAATGAATGGGAAGCTCCGTAATCGAAAAGAACATAAGAAGAATGAGAGTTAACAGAAAAGTACCTAAAGCAATGACAAGATCATCCGCTTCTCGCTTCTTCACGTTGCATCATGTATACTCTTCCTGGCCAGGGGGTCCACTGGGAGGATTTGCTCGTGTTGGCATTGCTTGCATTTCCACCAAAACCAGAGTTATGAACATTCCTTTCGATCCTTTATTGGACCACGATTAGTGACATTTTCGCTTCGCCAATCTGGAATTGGGCAATTCCTAATCACATGACCCGGCTTACCACACCGATAACATTGGTCACTTCCTCTACGACAATCCTTTTCCAAATGGCCTTGTTTTCCACATTTAATGCACCGAGGAACTTGCCTATGATTACGATTATCTCCCCGAGTATCCCGTGTTCATCCTCTTGTTGGACTTGTTGCCGGGGTGGGCTCTCTCGAGGCTTCCCTTTCCTTTTACACTTTCAAAACCTCTTTCCCGAGCTTTGTTTTCCGCTCGGCATTGATGGCTCTATCGTAGAGTTCCCGGTAGGATTTGCTCATATGAGCCGCAAGCTTTTCCCCGGAGATCAAGGTTCAAACCTCCTTCAAACATGTTCATCCGTCGACGATCAATCGTTACCAAGTCCGGAGCGAATCGAGCAAGCTCATTAAATTTTACAAAGATACTCCAACACCGACATACCCCTTTGTTTCGTATGGATAAATTCAGATTCCATCTGAAGCTGCAAAGACTGGGGATAAAATTGGTTTCTCATGGACTCCTTTAACTTTTTCCAACCAAAGTCAGCCTGGTTTTGCATTTCTTTGGCTGTTTTCCACCAAAGATCTGCTTGCCCTTTCGGATAAAAAACACAAAGAAAATTAACCTTCCACTTATCAGGACACTGAGTGGCGTCAAACAATTTCTCCATACTGTTCAACCACTCCTCAAATTCGGTGGGGTCTGGTAATCCGTCATAGGTTGGCGGCTTATGAGCAGAGAACTTCTTGAACATATTCGAGCATTCCTCCCGCTCCGTTTTGGCTTTTGTCGATCGCCTTGTAGAAGTTCCATCATCATAAGCTTCATTAATTCCATCTCCGATTGTCATTCTTATTCGAACATATCCGGGAAGTGGTCGCTTCGCAAAGCATTAACCTTTGCTCTCATTTCCTCAAGCGTAACATTCGACTCATGGTTTCCATTTCCTCTATTAGTAGGTTCATTCTCACTTGTTGCCATTTTCTAAAATATCAAAATGTTTCACGTTCATGACATATTCTTTTGATGAACAATGCATTCATAATATCATAAAAGTATTCCCTTCCCGATCCTATCACTCCCACTCACTTCTAGTTTAAACAACTTATTTACCTACATATTTTATTATAACTTTAATGTCATATTATAAACTTTGAGAACTAACATATAACTCATGAAAGTTAACCAAACCTTCATTATATTTAAGAAATTTCTTAAGGTATTTAACTAATAATGAATGTAAAACCTTTAAGGTTTTACTTGTGGCACCGAAACCTTTGCTTCGATACCACTCGTAACGCCCGACTACTAATCAACATTATTAAGTTAGTTAATCTGCTATTAGCAAAGTGGAACCTATATAGTTTGCAGGCAGCATCGCCGTACTTTCCAATTGGAAAGTACAAGGCAAACATAAATTCATAAAAGCCTAAACATGTTATAACCGTAAAACGTAATTATCCATTAACAAAACTTAAGTTAAAACTTAGTCACCGTACATAGCCTGACATTTATTATGCTCATAAGTGTTTAAGAAAGCTTTAACTATTAAACTACATAACTACTCCTCATCGCTACGCCATCCCATTAGCATCATCGCACCCAAAATGTAAAACAAAACATCATGAGCCGAGGCTCAGTAACATATTACTCTAACAACGTAAACTCATTTCAAATCGTTTTATTAGCAAACAGGGAGGAGAGAAAAAGTAAAACTATTTCATAAACATAACATTTAATCATAATCATTATCGTATATCTTTTATCATGTTCATAAGCATAGATCATTTATTTGGTAACTTGGCGAGTACAACGGAAGGGACGTCTCCCCGTAACATAACATCATCGTAAACGGAAGGCGCGCCACCCGAGGACGAAAGCCCTCACAAACGGAAGGTGGCGTTAGTGTCCAAAGTATAGTAATGCGGTGCCACCCGAGGACATTAGCCCTTATAAACGGAAGGTGGGGAACCGGCCAGAAGGTACGTGCACGACCCAAGATAACTGAATACTGCCAAGAATCGTCTTTCACTTGAATTTATCATGTTTCATAACCTTTAAGTATATTCATAATCATCATGATATAACGTATCGTCATGTAACGTCATTATTTTATAACATTATTCCATATCATCATATTCATCACAAAACATTTCATATCCCGCAATCCATATACAAAAGAATACTTATTAGGATTTTTTGATTTTTACCACCTTTTAAAATCACCATTTTTAAGATAACCACCTTATAAGTTAATTTTTTTAAATAACCACCTTATATGACCTAAATCTCTTTAAATACATACCAATCGCGCATTTTGTCCAAGAAATTGGTCTTAAATAAGGGTTTAAACCTTAAATACATTCTAGTGAATAAAGGTGGAGGTGATGAAATCGTTCTTAAACCCTTTTTGAGGATGATTCTTGACGAAATCTGTTGATTGGTAGGTATTTAAAAGGATTTAGGTCATATAAGGTGGTTATTTAAAAAAATGAACATATAAGGTGGTTATTTTGAAAAACATGATTTTATAAGGTGGTTAAAGTCAAAAAATCCTACTTATTAACGTAGACATTATTATAGAACATATTTAGAAGGGGAATGCGGGTGTTAGCAGTAGACGTTAATGACTTTCGTAGCCGGGAGAGGCTTGTAATATCCCTTTTTCCTTTTAATCTAACCAAGAAATTAAATCAAAATTTACTTACTTTTTCGTTTATACCTTTACTTAATATAATAAATTCTAACTAACTATAAGTGGTTTTATTATGTAAACTAAGAGCTGTCGTTATACAATGTTCAAGTCCTCGCCTATAGTATCATTGTCCTCGATAAAGTCATAAAAGTCTATAATTTAGAATTACATTACTTAAATGGCTCTTTACTCAATAAAGTGGCGTATCGTTAAACCATCATTAAGCAAGTTATTAATATTTCGTTGAGTATTTCAATATTATGATTTTATTTTAAGCATAAGAAATGGGTACTGCATATTAGTAAAGTATAGTCAAATTAATATAAGTTATAGCTTATACTCAAATTTACATAATTTGGTTTTAGTCCATAAAATTATATTAAGTTTCTCTTCCTAATATAGAAGTAGCTTAATAAACTTTAGCAACTTATATAAGTTAAGTGAGATCATTAAACAATAATCTAACAAGTAACAAATTTATGATCAACTATAAACCCAACAATTACACTAAGTGTATCTAAGAGTTATTAGCCCAACATGACAATAACCATAATATGGCCATGACTATATATGTTTTCTTTTAAATCAAGCCCAAACATTTCAATAGAGAGGTAATGTTATTATACTTGCTACTGAATGGAGGAACAGGGGAGTTCGAAGAACGAATGAGGAAGGCGGCAGCAGGCACGTCGACGAAGCTAGGCGCAAAGCTGGAGCAGAATTCCCGGCTCGGGGCGGCAGGGAAAGCGGCGCCGGTGAGGGGGTGCCGGTGGTGGTGGCACGGCCGCACCGGGCAATGGCGCACAACAGCGCGCGAGGAGGGAGAAAGCACGAGTGAGAATAGAGAGGGGGCGCGAGCGAGGGGGGGGGGTGGCCGGGCCGGGCGTGTTGGTGGTCGATGTGGTGGTGGTGGTGTGGCAAAGGCCCAAAACAGGGGAGAGAGATGTAGTGTGATGCTTGATATATGAACATGGCTATTTATAGCCATTGTTAAGTTTCTCGAAAGCTTTGAAGATAACCATGGAGTCAAGAAAATTTGAGTAAAAATTCTCCTCTCGAGATGATGGTGGCAACACTTGATTGGTTTGGGAGAAAAGAAATGCACCTTAGTTTGACATGTAAGAGGAGGAAGGTAGAAGAAGGTGGAAGGAGGAGGAAGGAAGGTAGAATAAGGAAGAAGAAGGTGGGAAAAGAAAGTCAAATTTTTTTGCTTAAACTTATCCATCTAATTCCATTATTCTTCTTCTTTCCTTTTCTATTATTATTATTAAACTAAAATAATTTCACTTTGGATAATTCAAACTTTGGATTAAAGGTATAGTAGTGCATACTTTTTTTTTATATTGTGATTTTAATTATTCACTTGTTAAACTAATTATAATTTATAACTACTTAATAAATATTATATATTCTTCTCTTTTATTTATTTTAAAAAAAATAAAATACCTTAATAGCTTATAATACTTTATTCAATTAGAATTTCATTGATAACCTAATTAGTAAAACAATAATTAGTTAGCTAATTAAGCATGTTTAGATTTTCGTGGATATTACAACGTGGGACCATAGTACCGTCGCGTCAGACTAGTTGGTAAGCGCCATTGCCAACGACCTTGTTGATTTGATAGGGACCTTCCCATTTTGGACCTAGCTGATGGGACCAAGTTATGTGCGATTATAGGGTGTTGAGAAGTCCATTTTTACTAAGGTTTAAGCTTTAAGAAGGAGAGTTTTACTCATTTGTACCTTAGTGTGGAGAAGCGGGAGTTATGATGAATTTGCGATATTGAGAGGAGATTTAAGGATATTTTGTGGTTATGTGTTTATGATCATTTACGAGTGGATTCCCATCTCGTGGTTGCGATCCATTCAACATAAGAAGACCACAAAAGTCATTGGAGTTTAGCGTTATAATGTTATATGGTGGAGGCATCCAAGTTCATTTTGTAGCTCTACGGCATTGTGTATCCACCATGGACGTTGGAGAGCCCACCTAGAGTGCTGGGTGGAGAAGGTTGGAGTTGGGCACTACACACGCACAGCCCGAGCTCATCGAGCACCAAATTCATGGCAGCGCCGCATGCCCGAGCCGCGCGCCATCACCGCACGACTCGCGCATACCGAGTGGAAGAGCCTCGGCCGGGACAGCCTCGAAGGCCCGAGCCGCGCGCTAGACCCGCCCGACTGCGCGCCGCGAGTGAAGACTAGATGCCGGGACGCTCTAAGGCCCGACTCGCGCGCAATACATGCGCGACCCGCGCACATCGATTGAAGCCGCAGCTGGGGCAGCCCAAAGCCCGACTCGCGCACTAGGAGAGCCCGACTCGCGCACTACGACGCGGCCGCGATTCTTCGACGCTTTCGGCTTTCCTTATGTTTTATTAATGGGAAAACGTTTTGTTTTAGGTTAGCTTGTAATTTCGAACTAAATTAGAGAGGAGAGGAAGAGAAGTGGGGAGAGGAGAGCCGAAATGTAGACCTTGGAGTGGCAAGCTTGAGGGGGAGAGCTCCTCTCCTCATCCTTCCTTCTTCATGATTCTCTTTTCATCTTTCCTTCTTCGTTCCTCTTTGTTCTTCATTTCTTAGTTCTTTGTTTTTCATTTCTTAGTTTAGTTTTTAGGGATTTCAAATATGGGTTTGGTTTTTGCTATCGGATTGTAGCTTGAACTGTTCTTGGATCAATTAACATGAAGCTTCAACCGTTATTGTGAGATCTTTCCTCTCTTTCTCTTTTCCTTGATTATGGTTTAATTTCTATGCTTGTGATTTATGATTGTTGCATAATTATGCTAGGAACGTTACTAGTTTGATTGTGTAGTTAATCTAATGCTAGATTTAAGAATAGAATCGGATTGTTTTATTCTTTTATCAATTGGTAGCAAACTAGGGAGTAATTTAGATGTCGATCATCTTGGTTATTTCTTAGGGAAATTGAATCAACCGTTGAATGTTTATCGCGTGTATGACATTAAGCGTGTCTATTGGTTCTCTCGTGTTTATTGCCGCTATTGGATTGAACTTAGACGCAGATCGGACTAGGTTATCCTTTAGTTAGGGTTTTATAGTCACGCCGATCGTGCTATTCAACTAAGATTAAGGAGAACACGAGATTAATTCTCGATAATAGATAATTATGGAAATAATTAGAGTGGAGGTTCAAGGATCGATAATGAATTGAAGTGGATGTTAATCGATTCAAGATCTTCCTATAATTGATTTCTCATTTTGTTTATATGCTAGTTAGTTTTAGTTTGTTTATTATCAACCCGAAACCCCCTTTGTTAATATTATTAGGTTTCTCGGCCCTTAGCTTAATCTAGGTTTCGAATCACGCCGAATACAAACTCGTCCCTCGTTTCCCCGTGGATACGACCCCTACTTCCACTATACTACCTTAGTGTAGAAGAGAGTAGGAGAAATTTTATCTTTGGACCTGGGCGCGGTGCACAACGACACACCCGCGTCCCGGCCAAATTTTGGCGCCGTTGCGGGAAACGGTGTTACTTGTTTGTGTTTTTGCGTGATTTTTGGATGGTATTGTTTGTGCTCTTTGTTTTTGGTTGGCCACTTATATGAAGAATTCCCTTTTTGTTTGAGTTTCTAGTTTTCATCTTCCATTGAGCTCTATGTATTTCACTTTCGTATTTTGGACAAGAAGCATGGAACTTGTTGCTTTAACTCTCTTGGGAATGGTTGATTGACTCATACTCTATATCTTGGTTATTGTCTAGCTTTAAATATTGATATTAATGGTCATGACTTGGATTAGCTAGGAGTACTACTAGTCGATGTTTGTTGTTGACTTAATGCTAAAATTTGGTGAGACGCGGTGTGTCGCCGTGCACCGCGCTCGGTCCAAAGATAAAATTTCTCCTACTCTCTTCTACACTAAGGTAGTATAGTGGAAGTAGGGGTCGTATCCACAGGGAAACAGGGACGAGTTTGTATTCGGCGTGATTCGAAACCTAGATTAAGCTAAGGGCCGAGAAACCTAATAATATTAACAAAGGGGGGTTTCAAGTTGATTTACTAACAAACTAAAACTAACTAGCATATAAACAAAATGAGAAATCAATTATAGGAAGATCTTGAATCTGATTAACATCCACTTCAATTCATTATCGATCCTTGAACCTCCACTCTAATTATTTCCATAATTATCTATTGTCGAGAATTAATCTCGTGTTCTCCTTAATCTTAGTTGAATAGCACGATCGCCGTGACTATAAAACCCTAACTAAAGGATAACCTAGTCCGATCTCGCGCCTAAGTTCAATCCAATAGCAAAGAATAAACACAAGAGAACCAATAGACCTCGCTAATGTCATACACGCGATAAACATTCAACAGTTGATTCAATTTCCCTAAGAAATAACCAAGATGATCAGCATCTAAATTACTCCCTAGTTTGCTACCAATTGATAAAAGAATAAAACAATCCGATTCTATTCTTAAATCTAGCATTAGATTAACTACACAATCAAACTAGTAACGTTCCTAGCATAATTATGCAACAATCATAAATCACAAGCATAGAAATTAAACCATAATCAAGGAAAAGAGAAAGAGAGGAAAGATCTCACAATAACGGTTGAAGCTTCATGTTAATTGATCCAAGAACAGCCTCAAGCTACAATCCGATAGCAAAACCAAACCCATATTTGAAATCCCTAAAAACTAAACTAAGAAATGAAAAACAAAGAACTAAGAAATGAAGAACAAAGAGGAACGAAGAAGGAAAGATGAAAAGAGAATCATGAAGAAGGAAGGACGAGGAGAGGAGCTCTCCCCTCAAGCTCGCCACTCCAAGGTCTACATTTCAGCCTCTCCTCTCCCCACTTCTCTTCCTCTCCTCTCTAATTTAGTTCGTAAATTACAAGCTAACCTAAAACAAAACGTTTTTCCCATTAATAAAACATAAGGAAAGCCGAAAAACTGCCGAAGAATCGCAGCCGCGTCGTAGTGCGCGAGCCTGCCTCCTAGTGCGCGAGCCGGCTTGGGCCGCCGCCCAAAACTGCAGCCTTCAATCGATGTGCGCGGGTCGCGCATGTATTGCGCGCGAGTCGGGCCTTAGAGACTGTCCAAAGATCTAGTCTTCACTGGCGCGCGAGTCTGGGCAGGGTCTAGCGCGCGGCTCGGGCCTTCGAGACTCGGCCCAAGAAGCTCTTCCACTCTGGATGCGCGCGAGTCGTGCGGTGATGGCGCGCGGCTCGGGCATGCGACGCTGCCATGAATTTGGTGCTCGATGAGCTCGGGCTGTGCGTGTGTAGTGCCCAACTCCAACCTTCTCCACCGACACTCTAGGTGGGCTCTCCAACGTCCATGGTGGATACACAATGCCGTAGAGCTACAAAATGAACTTGGATGCCTCCACCATATAACATTATAACGCTAAACTCCAATGACTTTTGTGGTCTTCTTATGTTGAATGGATCGCAACCACGAGATGGGAATCCACCTGTAAATGATCATAAACACATAACCACAAAATATCCTTAAATCTCCTCTAATATCGCAAATTCATCATAACTCCCGCTTCTCCACACTAAGGTACAAATGAGTAAAACTCTCCTTCTTAAAGCTTAAACCTTAGTAAAAATGGACTTCTCAACACCCTATAATCGCACATAACTTGGTCCCATCAAATACCCCCACACTTGAACTTTACTCGACCTCGAGTAAACTCAAAATAAAGGTCAATGAGGCACCCCTTCCAAACCATTGCTCACCTTTCACTACTCCCCTTATCTCTCCATCCTAGATCATCATCATCACATCCAAACGAAATACGCTCAAAACCTAAACGTAAAGGATAATGACTCCCCCACACTTAGCTTCAAGCTACTATCAGAAATACAGACGCGACAACAATAATCACCAAACGGCAACCAAAATGTGAGCTCAAATCCTGAAGGATCTCAAAGGAGTTGAACTCACTCCAACGCCACCATTAAAGTGACAACTCGCCTAAAACCTCAAAAAGATAAACTACTACTACTACTACAACCAACCTAAATAAGCAAGCCATGGAACAAAGACAAAAAGGGATAAATTCCATGCTTACTCCCAAAAACAATCAACCAAAAGAAAGTAAAAGCCAAAACAAATCTCCGGCAAATGAGTCTTCAAAATACATAATTCTCTCTTAATCTCTCATTTTGCCTAGGAGCCCTTTCGGGTTTTCATCCTAGCTTCTCACATTTCTTTTTTTCATTTATGAGCTCACCAACTTACCCGCTCAATATAAGCCACTTTTTTTTTTTGCATAGGTTGCCCTTTCGGGTTTTCAACCTATCCGGCCCCCATTTTTGCCCGAGTCGCCCGCCCTGCGGGTTTTCAACTCACGGGATTCATTTCTTCATTCATTTTTTTTTTTTAATTTTTGTTTTTTCATTTTTTTTTTGTTTCATTTTGTATTTTTTTCAAATTGAAATAAATACAACATAAATACAACATAGATACATGAGAATGAGAAAACCCTCCCCCCTACTTAAACTACACATTGTCCTCAATGTGACGACAATGAGAAGAAAAAGGAAACTGAAAATGGGGGGGTAGAAAATCGAGCAAATCGAAGATCGAATGCTCAAGACTCATGACCAAACAATCCGTCAAACTCAAATTTCTTAACAACACCATCTCAAATCTCCGAAATCAACTCACAACCCTCTCCCTCAAATCACTCAAACAAATGGCAAATTCAAACGTTTTAAATTTTTGAGATTGACACCTAGCTCAAGAGATCGAAAAGATACAACAATCTCACTCCTCTAGTGTTACCAACTCCTAGCTATTGAACTCCTCCCAACGGGTTTTCTTTTGTGGACTTGGGCTCAAAGCGGATTAAGATGTGTTGTGGTTCGTTTTAGTGGGTGGGCGGTGGGTGAAATAAAATTTGTTGTGGTGGTGGAAATTTGATGAGAAAATAAAGGAAAGGAAAGAAAATAAAAAGGGTCTCGGGTTGCCTCCCGAGAAGCGCTGTTGTTTAAAGTCGTTAGCTCGATTTAATACCTTAAGCTTAATCAGTGGGATTGTGCTCCATGTGTGACAATGGTGGTTCCATGTCAATCTCCACTTCAAACACCTGCAAAATTGATTGAGAAGGACTCTTGCAATGCATTGTTAGTGCCTAGCTTACTACATCATGGCTGAGCATATAATATCAGATTATATCCCAAAACCTAGCATTAAGTCAACAACAAACATCAACTAGTAGTACTCCTAGCTAATCCAAGTCATGACCATTAATATCAATATTTAAAGCTAGACAATAACCAAGATATAGAGTATGAGTCAATCAACCATTCCCAAGAGAGTTAAAGCAACAAGTTCCATGCTTCTTGTCCAAAATACGAAAGTGAAATACATAGAGCTCAATGGAAGATGAAAACTAGAAACTCAAACAAAAAGGGAATTCTTCATATAAGTGGCCAACCAAAAACAAAGAGCACAAACAATACCATCCAAAAATCACGCAAAACACAAACAAGTAACACCGTTTCCCTAAGAACGGCGCCAAAATTGGCAGACGCGGTGTGTCGTTGGCACCGCGCCCGGTCCAAAGATAAAATTTCTCCTACTCTCTTCTACACTAAGGTAGTATAGTGGAAGTAGGGGTCGTATCCACAGGGAAACAAGGGACGAGTTTGTATTCGGCGTGATTCGAAACCTAGATTAAGCTAAGGGCCGAGAAACCTAATAATATTAACAAAGGGGGGTTTCAAGTTGATTTACTAACAAACTAAAACTAACTAGCATATAAACAAAATGAGAAATCAATTATAGGAAGATCTTGAATCTCGATTAACATCCACTTCAATTCATTATCGATCCCCGAACCTCCACTCTAATTATTTCCATAATTATCTATTGTCGAGAATTAATCTCGTGTTCTCCTTAATCTTAGTTGAATAGCACGATCGCCGTGACTATAAAACCCTAACTAAAGGATAACCTAGTCCGATCCGCGTCTAAGTTCAATCCAATAGCAAAGCAATAAACACAGAGAACCAATAGACCCGCTAATGTCATACACGCGATAAACATTCAACAGCTTGATTCAATTTCCCTAAGAAATAACCAAGATGATCAGCATCTAAATTACTCCCCTAGTTTGCTACCAATTGATAAAAGAATAAAACAATCCGATTCTATTCTTAAATCTAGCATTAGATTAACTACACAATCAAACTAGTAACGTTCCTAGCATAATTATGCAACAATCATAAATCACAAGCATAGAAATTAAACCATAATCAAGGAAAAGAGAAAGAGAGGAAAGATCTCACAATAACGGTTGAAGCTTCATGTTAATTGATCCAAGAACAGCTCAAGCTACAATCCGATAGCAAAAACCAAACCCATATTTGAAATCCCTAAAAACTAAACTAAGAAATGAAAAACAAAGAACTAAGAAATGAAGAACAAAGAGGAACGAAGAAGGAAAGATGAAAAGAGAATCATGAAGAAGGAAGGATGAGGAGAGGAGCTCTCCCTCAAGCTTCGCCACTCCAAGGTCTACATTTCAGCCTCTCCTCTCCCCACTTCTCTTCCTCTCCTCTCTAATTTAGTTCGTAAATTACAAGCTAACCTAAAACAAAACGTTTTTCCCATTAATAAAACATAAGGAAAGCCGAAAATCGGCCGAAGAATCGCAGCCGCGCCGTAGTGCGCGAGTCCGGCTCTCCTAGTGCGCGAGTCGGGCTTTGGCCGCCGCCCAAAACCGCAGCCTTCAATCGATGTGCGCGGGTCGCGCATGTATTGCGCGCGAGCCCGGGCCTTAGAGACTCCGTCCAAAGATCTAGTCTTCACTCGCAGCCGCGCGAGCTCGGTGTGTCTAGCGCGCGGCTCGGGCCTTCGAGACCGGTCCAAGCAGGCTCTTCCACCGGTATGCGCGAGTCGTGCGGTGATGGCGCGCGGCCTGCATGCGACGCCGCCATGAATTTGGTGCTCGATGAGCTCGGGCCGTGCGTGTGTAGTGCCCAACTCCAACCTTCTCCACCGACACTCTAGGTGGGCTCTCCAACGTCCATGGTGGATACACAATGCCGTAGAGCTACAAAATGAACTTGGATGCCTCCACCATATAACATTATAACGCTAAACTCCAATGACTTTTGTGGTCTTCTTATGTTGAATGGATCGCAACCACGAGATGGGAATCCACCCGTAAATGATCATAAACACATAACCACAAAATATCCTTAAATCTCCTCTAATATCGCAAATTCATCATAACTCCCGCTTCTCCACACTAAGGTACAAATGAGTAAAACTCTCCTTCTTAAAGCTTAAACCTTAGTAAAAATGGACTTCTCAACACCCTATAATCGCACATAACTTGGTCCCATCACTAGCTTACCTCGCATTGGGCCCCGTGTGTTCGGGAACACCTTCCTTAACACCCGCCGCCTTCAACAAATGACTCGCTTGTACGGCCTTGTTGAAACTCCTTGCAACGATCCCGTTGAGCCGCCATGCGTATCAACGTTGCGCCGCGCAGCTTCTTCTATGGTATCCGTGTCGCTGATCGCCCGTCATGGCTCGTCGCTCCGTCGTTAGACCGCACCCGGCGCTGGAATACTTACCTCACCGGTAAGATCGCCTCAGCCGTAAACCGCTGAAAAGGGAGTTTCGCCCGGCCGCAATGCGTGGCGTCGTACGATTTCGCCCACAAAATAGCCGGGCAAGTGCTTCCGCCCATTTGCCTTTTTTAGCGGTGAGACGCTTCTTCAATGTATCTATGACGGTTTTGTTTGTTGCTGGACTCACCATGTCCGTTGGCTCCGAGGATATCCGGGGCATTGATGTCGGAACATGATGTTCCATTCGTCGCGTAAGTGCTTTGTTTTGTAATCGATAAATCGCGACCCATTGTCGCATCTAATTTCTCGAAGGAACACCAAACTTCGCAAATAATGTTAGTATGTATAAAAGAGATTACCTCCTTGTCGCGTATCCGTTGGAAGGAATCGCTTTCTATCCACTTAGAAAAATAATCTGTTGGTGCTAACATAAGGACCTTCCGTCCTGGGCCGGGAGGTAGTTTACCAACTATGTCCATTCCCCATTTCATAAAAGGCCAAGGAGTTAAAGTTGGATGCGTAATTTCACGGGGTTTGTGTGTCATACCCGCGTGTCGCCGACAACTATCACATCAGTGACGTACTGTAGATTGCGTCTTGTTTCATCGTTGGCCGCAATAGCCCATTCTCAAGGCTCTATTGGATAGGCCGCGTCCTCCGAATGGTTTCCACACGTCCCCTCGTGTGGATCTTGCAACACTTGCCCCCATTGGTCCTTTTCCGAGCACCGCAGATACTGGCCCAAACGATGGACTTTTAAATAGCACTCCTTGAATGACGACATACCTAGATGCCTCAAGCGAATTCGTCGTGCTTCGCTTTGTTTTCGGGGAGTATATCGTTAGTTAAATAGTCGTAAAGAGGTTTCGTCCAACAAACATTTACCTCGTCGTTTAGGAGGTCAGTCATCATTGGTTGCATCGACGTTGTCGTTACCGATTCGACGTCATCTTCGATGGGACGTCATCGCCGCTGCTTCGTTGCTTCTTCCGACCGCCGTAACGACATCCGCAACGCCTTTGCATTTGTTTATCGCCGGTGTTGTGATATGGATGATCGGGGACAGAAGTGAATGATACGTCTCTCGTGGACGATCCTAGGTCGACCAACGCGTCCGCTCGCGTGTTCCCGGGTCTCTTGGTATCTCGCATAATGTCAAAAGGGTTAAGCATTTTACTTTTACCTTGTGCGACTTCTAAGTAGAGCGCCATTTTGGAGTCTTTAGCGGCGACCCGCCTTGATCTCGACCGACTATCAAGCAACGAATCGCCGATCTTTAACGCTTTTGCCCCCAAGTCGCTTGCTAGAGTCATTCCCGCGATTAATGCCTCGTATTCGCCTTCGTTATTGGTCGCTTTGAATTCGCAACATATGGCTTGCACTATCTTGTCCCCTTGTGGCGACTTTAGGACAACGTCAAGACCTGCACCACGAAAATTAAAAGATCCATCAACAAATAAATCCACGTGTCGTGATTGACATGATTGATTCGAGCAACTTCGTCTCGCCGCGATCTTCTCCACTTCTAGACTAAAGCTCCGCCACAAAGTCGCCCGAGCTTGCGACTTGATTGCCGTTCTTGGTAGGTATTTGATGTCGTAACCGCCGATCGCAATGGCCTATTTTCCCATGCGACCCGTCACCCGGGTCTACACAAAACACTTTTGATAGGATGGTTAGTCATTACAACGACAATATGAGTTTCAAGTAATGTCGTAGTTTTTTAACTACTGTGACTAAGGCTAGCACAAGTTTTTCTAGAGAGGAATACCGGTTTTCGCGCCTAATAAAGACTTACCGATGTAGTAGATGGGAAGTTGTTGGCTTTCCGCCTCTCGCGTCAAAACGGCGCTGACTGAGATGTTGCTGACAGCTAGGTACAGCTGGAGCGTTTCTCCCTCACTGGGCTTGGATAGTAAGGGGGGAAGCTAAGAACCGCGCCGGTGCTTGTAGAGCGTCTTCGTGCCTCTGGCGCCCGGCCGAATCCTTTGTTTTTGCGCAAAGACGTCATGTAACGTATGGCACTTTTCGGATGACCTCGGATATGAAACGATTAAAGGGCAAAGAACACGTCCAGCTAATTTTTGTACCTCTTTGACGTTTTTAGGAGATGAGATGTTGATCAATGCCTTGATTTGGCCCGGACTTGCTTCAATTCCTCGTCGTGTCACGACGTAGCCTAAGAATTTACCCGCAGCCGACTCCAAACTTACACTTAGTGGGATTCGGTTCATACCGTATTTCGCGTAGGACGTCGAATGCTTCGGAGAGATGTTGGATGTGATCGCTTGCTTGCTTGGATTTCACCAACATATCGTCGATGTAGACTTCCATGGTGTCACCTAGTTGGTCTTTGAACACGTGGTCGACTAGGCGTTGATATGTCGCACCCGCATTTTTTAGTCCAAAAGGCATAACCTTATAACAATAAATACCTTTGCTCGGTGACGAATGCCGTTTTTTCTTGATCGTCGTGGTGCATGAGGATTTGGTTATAACCGAGAGTACGCATCCATGAACGCCAAGAGCTCGCGTCCCATTGTCGCGTCGACCATTGCGTCTATATGGGGGAGTGGGAACGGATCTTTGGGACACGCCTTATTAAGGTCTATAAAGTCAATGCGTACTCTCCATTTGCCGTTCTTTTTGCCGACAACAACAACATTAGCTAACCAAACAGATATTTAACTTCACATATCTTACCCGTGTCAATCAATTTCGCACTTCGTCGTTTATAATTTGATTGCGCTCAGAGCGAATTTGCGTCGCTTCGCTTGACCGCTTATGTTCCGGACGACGCTCGCCTTATGGGTAATGACGTCCGGACTTATACCGCCATATCTTCATGCGACCAAGCAAAATAATCCCTGGTTAGTTTTTAGGAAATCGACACTGGTTACGGAGTTCTCGGTGACAAGGTCGCTCCAATACAAACGACACGATCGTGGTAAGATGGATCTAGCGCCACTTCATCTACGTTCGCTCATCGGGCGCGTTCTGCGCCGATCCGTTCGTTAGTTGCTAGATGGACATCTTAGCGGGCTTTAGCGACGAACCGTAACATTCTCGGCCGCCTTTCGTTCGCCCTCGATCTCGAACGCCCCATTTGGTAGGGAACTTGAGCGTTTGATGGTATGTTGAAGGGACTGCTTTCATTTTGTGGATCCAAGGCGTTCCCGTGATGACGTTGTAGGCGGAGGGACAACCCACGATGTTCAACCTTGTTGGTAGGTTTATTCCTTTGGCGAGGGTTGGCAGTGTGATCTCACCGACCCGTCGTGCTTCTCCGCCGAAACCAACTAAGACAGAAGATTTTTTAGTTATATCTCTATCACAAAGACCCATACCTTCGAGGGCGTTCTTGAAGATGATGTTGGCCGAACTTCCGCCATCGACCGCACTCGCCGCAAAGAGGCGATTCGACGGCCAAAGAGATGACCAACTGGTCGTGGTGCTCCTCATCGCACACTTCATCGTCGCCGAAAGTAATTGACATCGCCTCTAACTTCGGGCTCCTCGTCCGATTTGTAAGATTTGGGAACAGTGGACGAGGGGGATCCCTCTCTAGATAGCCTTTGGCCGCCGAATATGTTAGTCCGCAAACGTCCGAACCACCGGATATTACATCGATTACCTCGACATGAGTAGGGGATGCAAAGGGATTTGATTTGGAAGGATTTTTATCGAAAGACACCTCGCCCTTATCGCCGAGGAGGTCTTGGAGATGTCCTTTGTTCAAAGATGAACGCAACTTCTCGCTCTGAGCACAATACACTCTTCCGTCTTGTGACCATGGTCGTGATGGAACCGACACCACTTGGTTTTATCCTTTTGAGCGTCCGGGCGATCACTCTTTCTGGCCAACGGACGGGGCTCCGATCTTTGTTAATGCGTTGACAACTCCTCCGACGTCGACGGAGAATCCATAGGATCCTATGTCGGGGTACGACGGATGTTCCCGCTTGATCTCGCACTCGCATTCTCAATTACATCGTTAACATCGTGTACCGGTTAGGACGATTATAGGGATGACTCCGCCAATTGCTCTTTTTAGGGACAAAGGCTTTGCGATCGCTTGTGCTCTCCGACACATGGCGAGTAGAGATAGTGTCGAGGATGGCATCGTCTTCCTCTAGACGCATTTGAGCCGCCGCTCTTGATTTCACCTCTTCGAACGTGGAGCAAGGATATTTCGTCCGACGATCGGACATCTTGGACCGGGAGGATGAGACCTTTCTTGAAACATTCAATAGCGGTCTTAGTGTCAAGATCTTTAATGCTAATCATCTCTTTATTAAAGCGATTATAGTAATCGCTGACGCATTCGTTCGGCCCCCGGATAATGCCATAGAGGTCACTCGTCTGCTTATCTAGACTACGATCGCCTTCAAATTTATCATAAAATTTATTGACTAAAGTAGAGAAATTGGCGATGCCGCTGTGCTTAAGGGATCCGAGCCACTCGAGAGCCGGCCCGGCCAAGGTAGCCCCGAAGGATTTCGCACATGCATGCTTCAACGAGATGCCACGGATAGATGCTCGCCACATCATTTGCTTGTATTGAGCGACGCTCGGCTGATCCATCATATGTGGCGCCCAAGGCATGTAGATTGAGCTTCTTTGGCAGCGACGCTTTGGAAATCTTTTCGACGAACGGAGATGATGCATATCCGTCCCGGTGCTCGACGACGCTGGGCGTGGGCGCTCCAGGAGTTGTGACATGAGTTTCATCAGGCGTCGATTCTGCTTCTCGATCGAGAGCATCCGCTTTGCCATGGGATCTTCATCTTCATTTAGGGAGTCTTCTCGGGGGAGGCTCCGTCTTGATCGCTCAAGGGGCTTCCATCAAGGAAACCTTCATCATCTTCCGACTCGCACTACAAGAAAAAATGCCTTTTAGCGACCGAGAGAGAAGGTAGTTGCTAAAATTAACTTTAGCAATCGAAGGAGACTAGTAGTGGCTAATTTGTGACTCGACTAATATGTAGTTGCTAAGTAGTCACCATTTAGCGACTGTAACATATTTTTGCGACTACAGAACAGTTGCTAGAATATGTACAATAAAAAACAATATAAATAATAAATTAGCGACCAATTATTTGTGTTTTAGCAACTACATCGTAGTTGCAAAGTCTAACCCAAATAACTTTAAACATTAAAACTTTACCTAAAATCTTCCTATAAAAAAATTCGAAAAAACCCTTGCCACACTCAAAGCAATTCACACTCAAAGAGCTCGACACACTCACCCTCACTCGCCGAACACCTCACCCTCACCCAACAAGCCGACGGCGACGTAACTCCCACTCGAAAGTCGACGGACAATGAACACTCTCACCCCCAACAGTAGACTTCGACTAACACTCTTACTGGAGCACTGACGACGACGACTAACACACTTACTGGAGCACTGACGACGACTGGTGCACTCGACGGCGACGGTGACGACGGGAGCACTCGAGGGAGTATTCGACAGAGCCTCAAGGTTCGACTTGTCTTTTGATCGATTTTAGGGTTTTCAATTGATTTTAGGGTTTCAATTGATTTTAGGGATTTAAATTTTAATCTCTAAAATTACCGTAGCTTCTATAGTTCTCCGAATTCATGTGAACTTCAATTGCAAGTCGCTGCTTCCATTTCCAATTGCTGTGATATAGTTTTTCTTTAGGGTTTTGGGTTATCATGACTTGGTTTTCGTTTTTCTTTGGTCTTCAAATCAGATTGATGTAAGTGAGTTAGGCTTATGGATTTAGGAAGTTGTGACTCAACTCTTGCTTATCTCTCAACTCTTGCTGGATAAGTTCGAATTGGTTGAAGAAATTGACAACAAAAACGAACTTTTAAGAGGGGAATTTCGATCCAGGTTTGTTACAATTGTCCTTCTATATTGAATAATTTCAATTTCTTTGAGTTCAATTGTGCATTTTTTGTTATGCCTTTTTAAATTTATTTATTTATTTCTCCTAATTTGTTAAACAATTACATGGAAGAAGGATATAGAAGAGTGAAAATTGTACTTTATATATCTAGTATGAAATTGAGCTACCATTTATGGTAATTCATGATAAGTGTTTGTTTTCATAGATTATTTCTCTCACTGCTTGATCATTAATTATATTGAGTTTGATTTGAATTAAAATATAAACAATATGTAGGCTTTTTCCTGTGGGACTTGTTTTGTATGTTATATATGTGTGTTAATAAATAGAAAGAATACTTATAAGTACAAAGGTATGTCTATACATGCATATATTAGATGAAATATTTGTTCCTAATTTCCATTCATTTTTTGATGGCAACATTTAGAAGTAAGGTTTATGGATCGATTGGATCGCAAATGGATGTATGAGAGATGTGAAGGTCGAGTACTAAAGAAGGAGTTTGTGGATGGAGTAAGAGAATTTGTTGAGTTTGCTAAAGAACACACTGATCTCACTGATTCTCAAAATATTAGATGTTCATGTTCTAAGTGCAGAAATAGAAAGTATTTAGATGTTGAAAGTGTGAAACAACATCTGTATAGAAAAGGATTTGTGAATGACTATTTTGAATGGGTATGTCATGGAGAGGATTTTGCTAGTCTAGGGTCATCTAATTCTACAACTAATCGATACATGGACATGGTTGTTGATGCATTGGGTCCAAGGTAAGGCACTGAATTTGTTGAAAGGCTTGATGATGTCGAAGAAGAGCCAAATCACGAGTCTAAGAAGTTCTTTGACATGTTAAAGGCCTCACAAGAGCCATTGTATGAAGGGAGTCAATTGTCGGCTTCTAGAGATGGCTTCAAGGATAACAAACTTGAAATGCGAGTACAATTTACCTCATAGATGTGTTGATGGGTTTGCTTCTCTCATTAGTGAAGCAATTCCTACCGGGAATGTGATGAGAAAGACATTCTATGAGACAAAGAAGGTTGTCCATGGGCTTGAACTTCCACATGAAAAAATACACGCATGTCCTAATGGGTGCATGTTATTTTGGAAGGATAATGCACATCTTGAAAAGTGCATGAAATGTGGAGGAGAACGTTATAAGATGACTTCTAGAGGCAAGCGCGTCCTAGGCTAAAGTCTTGACCTACTTTCCAATCACTCCAAGGCTTCAAAGACTTTATGCAACTCCTAAACTTGCATGTGAGATGCAATGGCATTCCAAAAATCCTAGGGTAAGTGGCAAACTAGCTCATCCAAGTGACAAAGTGAGGCTTGGAAACATTTGGATGCCACATTCTCGCATTTTACTACGAGTCTTGTAATGTTCTGTTAGCATTATGTACAGATGGTTTTGCCCCACATGGTCAATATGGTGGGAAATACTCTTGTTGGCCGGTAATTATAACCCCATATAACTTGCCTCCATCATTATGTATGAAAAGACCATTCATGTTCCTAACCTTGCTTATTCCTGGGCCTGAAAATCCGAAAGGAAACTTCGATGTTTACATGCAACCATTGATTCAAGAACTAAAAACTTTATGGGAACGGGGTGCATTGACATACGATGTTTCCAAGAAGCGTAATTTCAACTTACGAGCCGCCTTGTTGGGACTATGTCGACTTTCCAAAGATATGGGATGTTATCAAGTTGGGCTACTTCGGGGTATTTCGCTTGTCCATATTGTATGTGTAAGAGTAAATCTTTTTGGCTTGACAATGGTGGTAAAGTGTCATGGTTTGATTGTCATCGTCAATTCCTTCCCCAAAATCATGCTTTTAGAAAAAATCGCACATCCTTTTACAAGAACAAGGTAGAAACTCGATCGTCTCCTCCCACACTAACAGGGCACCAGTTATGGGAAGGTGTGAAAGAGTTTCCTAAGGCCACCGACCCAACATTCCCCTTGAAAGGCAAAATAAGGCGTAAAAAAGGTTGGACCAAACAGAGCATATTTTGGGAACTTCCTTATTGGAAAGATTTGATGATTCGACATAATTTAGATGTCATGCACATTGAGAAGAATTTTTTTGATCAATTGATTCATACAATCATGAACGTAAAAGGTAAATTAGTGGATACACTTGGTGCTCGCAAC
This sequence comes from Beta corolliflora, assembly GCA_947648045.1. Taxonomy (NCBI): domain Eukaryota; kingdom Viridiplantae; phylum Streptophyta; class Magnoliopsida; order Caryophyllales; family Amaranthaceae; genus Beta; species Beta corolliflora. The sequence continues at coordinate 43,071 of CANSZD010000174.1, forward strand.
GACATGAAGACTCATTGCAAGCTGAGTACCTTGGAGGTCGTTGAATTGGGTGATGGGAAATGGAACATTCCTAAAGCGCCCTATACTCTTGAAAAACAACAATGTCGAGTGTTGTGTGAATGGATAAAAGAGCTTAAGTTTCCCGATGGCTATGCATCTAATTTAGGGAGATGTGTGGATTTGGGATCATGCAAGCTCTATGGGATGAAGAGCCACGATTGTCATGTGTTCATGGAGAGGTTGTTACCAGTTGCCCTTAGAGAGCTATTGCCAACAAATGTATGGAACGCGATCACTGAAATTAGCCAATTTTTCCGTGATTTGTGCTCTTACACCATTGAAATTGAAGACATGGAACGACTTGAAAAAAATATTCCCGAGATCTTATGCAAACTAGAGAAGATTTTCCCCCTGCCTTCTTTAATTCTATGGAACATCTTCCCATCCACTTACCTTACGAGGCAAAAGTTTGTGGTCCCGTGCAATATCGGTGGATGCATCCATTTGAGAGGTACATTCATTCCTATTCTTAAGTTTTGTTAATGTGAAATTTCGGTTCTAACTACATCCTTTAACATTTTCGTGTAGATTTCTAAACCATATAAAAAGGAAGATTGGTAATAAGGCAAAGGTTGAAGGATCAATATGTAATGCTTACTTAACGGAGGAGATTTCTAACTTTTGTAGCAATTATTTTCAACCTCATGTTGATACAAAAGTTAGAGATTTAGGCCGCAATGTGGATGTTGGTGACGATGATGAATTAGATCCAACTTTACCTCCAATTTTCCGTGTAAGTGATGGACATGCCACCACCAATTGTCAAGAAAGATTCTTAAATGACAAAGAATTTCCATTATGCGCACATATATGTGCTTAAAAATTCAGATGTACTAGGCAATTATGAAAGGTATTGTGATTCACAAAAGAGAATAGTTTTTTAAATACATAGGTAGTTATAAATAATTACTCTAACAAGTAAACTTTTTAGGATGTTTCAAGAGTCAATGATGCAAACTCATCATGGTTTCACCAAAGAAGATATTTGGAGCAAGCTTAGGACGTATTTCCGAAGTGGTTGGAGGATCATGTAAGATTCGAACCTTCATTCAACATATGTATAACCTTATATTTTAGATTGTTAATTACCTAATAATTTCCAAACTCCGTAATAGGTTTTAAAGTCTAATGAGACAAATGAAGTAGTTCGTGCACTTGCCATGGGTCCATCTAGAAAAGTGAAGACATGGAGGCACTTTATGGTTAATGGGTTTAGGTTTCATACATTTGAGTATGGGAAATACAAGGCGACTATGAATTATGGAGTTGGTGTCAAAAGTGATGATGACATTGATTACTTTGGGATTCTTGAAGAAGTTATCGAGTTGGTGTACTTAGGTACCAAAAATGTTTATAAAACTGTGGTGTTTAAGTGCAAATGGATGGATTCGGTAAATGGGGTGAAAGTCCATGAACACTACAAACTTGTTGATGTTAATCATGCAAAGAAATATCCCATATATGATCCTTTTGTGCTTGCCGACCAAGTATATCAAGTGTATTTCACATCCTATCCTAGTCTGAAGAGGGACAAAAGCCAACGGTGGGCTGTGTTTAAGACAAAAGCTAGATCGGATATTGATGCTCCACTTGATGAATCCTTTTATCAAGAGGAACTTGTACAAACTCCATCACTTTCATTACTTGATGAAGATGGTGAGATGTCTGAAGATGATGTGGATGATATAGAGGACATAGAAGATGTGAACGACGAGAATGAGGAGGAAGAAGGGGAATGGGAAGATATTGACTCTCAAGAAGAGGGATGAAGAGTTCTATGATGATGATGATGACGACGATGAAGATGCCGATCGATGACAATGACGATGATGAGGATGATATGTTAATATGATTTAATATTTTCTTTGTGAACTTGCTATATGTATGAAGAATTTATTCACGTTATTCGGTTATATGCATATTAACTTTTTCTTGTTTTGTTAGTGAATTGATTCTTATTTTCTAATTTTATTATATGTCTGAAGAATTCTTTCTCCTTTCTACTTATACACGATTTATTTTTACTAACTTTATCACCCATTACTATGTCTCTGATTTTCAATTGTAGAATGAAGCGGTTCTTGACGATACAAAAGGAAAGTTGCGCATCAAGGAAACTTGACGAGGCGACAACCACGGAGGCAAGAATGGGCCAAGGCAAAAGCACCACTGGGCAAAGAAGAACCGCCGAGGCAAGGCCACCGTGGTAGCACCCACCAAGGCAAGCAGCTTACCGAGGCAAAGCAGCTCACTGTGGCAGCAGAGAGTCATCGAGGCAGCGGCCACCAGGGTAGCACCCACCGAGGCAGCAACAGCCACCAAGACGGCATCCACCAAGGCGACAGCACCTAGGCAAGCGGCAACAAGGCAGGAAGCTGCTCAAGAGGATTTTGTTGAGGGTGAGGAGCAACTAGTTCCACCAAACTCGGGAAAAAAGAGCCGATACCCGATGTTTTTTGGTGAGTTCCGAGTTATTACTTCAAGAAATATATGCATATCATTACAATCCACCTAATGTTAATGTTTATGATTTTCGAGTTCAAAGAAAAATACGATTGCTACGGTGTCTCGGACTCTTTTAGGGTGCATTATAATTTCCCTTACATGAATTGGGATGAAATAGTAGTGGTCTGAGCTATTTGTATTACTTTCATGATGGGCGTAAATCTGCTAAGTAACCTGCAATGAAGGAGAAAAAAGCTCAGGGGCACAGTCCCAAAAAGAACAGGTCTACTATGTACTGTTATTTTGCTGAATTTTGAAGCCTGATTTTCTGTTATGTTTCTTGCTTATATTTTCATTTTATTGAATGATATGTTGCAGACTCAATACTTGGAGAAGATTGAAGATTATAAAAACCAAGGAGTTACAAAAGATCCCGATGAAGCGTATTTGGAAGTTGTTGGTGGTCTAAAGAAGGGTAAAGTGTATGGTTTAGGTAGTGCATCTTCATTGTTCTACAAAGCACCTACTTCATCACAAACCATAGTGTCACTTCATAATCCTTCTTTGATTTCCCAACTTAACTCCCAAGTTGAAGAATGCAAACGTATGGCAGAGGAAAGCAAAAAGATAGCAAAAAGATAGCCTACAATTTGCTCAAGCAACTCAAGAAGCACATGAGAAAGAAATGGCCCTATGGATGAAGGAGAAAGAAATGTATCAAGCTAATATGGCAAAGTTACAACATAAGGTGTTGGAGATGTCACAATCGTTGAAGGCTCCTTGTGATCCCCGTGATCCATCGGGAGGAGATGCTCCATCTGCCACCTAACTAAAGGTTAGCTCCATGTTTTTTGTGGTATTGAGAATCCATAGGTAAAAACATTCCATGGGTTATTTTTGTACACCCATTCTTAACATTAATTGGGTTTTTTGTATATCCCTCCTCTGGCTACTTAATTGAAAATAGTGGGTCTGTGTTTATTGGGAATAGGTAGCCATGGCTTTTGTATATTGGAAGTAGTCGGAAGGTAGTAGCGATGATTTTTTATATCGGAAAATAGCGTTGGTTTTTGTATATTGGAAATAGTCGGATATAGCGTTGGGTTTGTAAATTGGAATGGTTGGAAGTAGTAGCTACTGATTACTTTGGTTATTGGAGAACTTATAATTGAAAATTGGTTGCGCATTTGGTGAATGATTGTTATATGAGCAGGTTGCTTGAGAATGTGATGTATATTAATATATTTGTATTAATGGAATGCATTATTAAATATAGTTCCAAATATAGTCCTAAAAGCAATAATTTCAAAAACAATCATTTCAATCGCTGATTTTAGCGACTACCTAGTTGGTTGCTGAGAAGGTAAATCGGTTGCTAAAAATTGAGACTGAAAAGTAGTTGCAATAATTAAACTTCAGTTGCTAATTTTAGCGACTACCTAGTTGGTTGCTAAAAAGGAAAATCGGTTGCTAAAAATAGAGACTGAAAAAGTAGTTGCAAACAAATAACAGTCAGTCGCTAAATGTAGCGACTGAATTTCAGTTGCCAAAATACACGTTCGGTCGCTAAACAGAACGGTTGCTAAGTAGTCGCAATTCAGTTGCAAAATGGCGACCAATCAAATTTCAGTCGCCAAAAACAAAATTGTGACTAGTGTTTTGGCGACCACCCTGATTTTGGTCTCCGGCGGTCGCTAAGATGTTTTAGCGACTGATTTGTCTGTTTTAGCGACTGATCTGTTCGGTCGCTAAATCGACTTTTTCTTGTAGTGTCGGTGCTTTCGGAATCAGTGAAAGGATGCATGACGGGGACGCCGTCTGCACTGAAGCGACGTCGGGTCTTAGACGCTTTCGTCGAGGCCAATTCTTCTTGCAATTTTTGGATCTTTTCTTGCGACGACGAAAAATTAGAAGACAGTTGCTCATTAGCCTTTTTCATTTCGGCCATTTCTGCCTTCATTTGGTCATAGAGCTTTTGCAGTTCATCATTGCTCATTGATGCGGCCATTCTGAGAGAATTGGAAAGAAGTGATTGATCTGGCTGTGGCCCCACGGTGGGCGCCAAATTGTTTATGCTGATTTTTGCTTAAGCGACAAGATTTGATATGGGACGACAACAACCAGATTTATGCGATGTATGCTATGCAAATATGAGAGAAACAAAGGGGAATGGAATGACACAAATGAGTGTTGACGCGAAAAACCCCAATGAAGGTGGGTAAAAAACCGCGGGTGGATATGAGTCCACCAATCCACTATATGCAATCGTCCCCCAAGATGAATGACAATCAATACAACCTAAATTATTTTATCAAAGTACATAAATGTTATATTCGAATTGAATGAAGAGGGAGCAAAGTATGTAAATAATCTCAGAGTGGTGATGCCTACGTGTATGCTTGTATGTGTGAATTGCCCTTTCTTCTTCGTCCTGAAATGCCTTTTAAATAGTTGCACTCTCACCGCAGTGTGCCTCCAAAGATCTCGGAGGTAGCTCCGTATATTCTCCACATAATCTCAAACGAATTGCTATCTTTATGCCACCTCCTTTTGACTCTAGTCCACAACGGCTACTTAGCGAATAACATCAGCTACACGTTCCTTATTCCTCGGGTAACAACTGGAACATTGACTCAGTCAAAACGTCAACGATTGATGTGGGAACGTCAGCGTCCTTGTACCACTGTGTATACGTCAACCTGAAAATTCAGCCATAACAACTATGTATTTTGCAAATGCTTTAAAAAAAATTGAACTGAAGTTTCATTTTTGCTCCCAAGTTTAAGTATGATTTTTGGAGCAAGTTAGCAAATTTACAACTTTACCCTTGATGGTCTTATGAAAACATATTCCTCTTGCATTCATGTCATGTTACCCGTGTCATCATCTCCTCAAGACAAGCATTCCAAACTCTTTGAGATGTCAAATTTTTGTTCAAAGAATTTCAGTTTAATTACTCCAAGTTGATCGAGAATTGAAGAAACCCAAAATCAAAAACAAACCTCGAAATTTCCTCTTTTCTTTCACCTCTGTTCTGTCCGTCTGTTCCAAGCAACATGCAGTCATTTTTAGTCAAAGTTTCTGCATCAAAGTTGTAGATCTCTTCGAGTTATTGAATTTAGGCTCAAAAATTTCTTCAATAGGAGTTCGGAGCTATGAGTTATGCCCTTTGTAAGTTTGGTGTTGCTACTGAGCTTCTTGATGCGTTGCTGCTGTGTGTTCTTTCTTGCTGCTGCGTGTGTATGAGATTGACGCGTAGTTGATGTTAGTGCTTGCAACTATCGTCTCCTTCATCTCTTTTATGGAGGTATAAGTTATAAGATCTCATCTTCCTCTTCTTTATTGCAAGAACTCAAGTCCCAATTTTAATGAATTTTGTTGTGCGATTTCATAAAAAGATTCACCTCTTGTTATTGAATAGCAAAACCAGTTACCAAAATCAGCTATGATAAAAGTTTCTTAACTTAAAAATTAAATCTTTCCTCTGTATTCAATGGATTGAAGCTTATAGTATGAGTTGGTCCTTCTTAAGTAAGTTATTAAATCTGATTTTTATAAACTATGTTGTTTGATAATAATCTCTAAAATCAAAATGGGGTTAATTAGAGTTAGAGATTGATGTTGTGAGTTGGATTAGTAGAATGAATATTGGTTATAGTTCTTGTTGAGTTAGAGTATAGAGTGCAAGATTAATTGCTATGTGTATAAGAATGGCAAATGAATGGGATTTAGGAATGAGTTTAGATTATAAGAGTGAGTTAGATTAGTTTTCATGTATTAAATTTATGGAATATTTATCTAATTCTTATTGTTATTGGTAATGTTATTATGGATATGGATTTGTGGAGCTCAAGCTATATTGGGGATTGATGATTATTCTTGAAGATTAATCAGTGTTGTTCTTTGGAAGGTTGTTAGTAGGGAAAATTGGTTTGCAATTGAGGTAACATTTATGTTTAGCAAATGTATTTACATGTCCGTGTGTGTTATATTTGAATATCATAAACCGTTTATAGTCATGGCCATGGTTATAGATGCATGAGTATATGTTGAGTTGTTAAATTATATTGATTGATCATAAAAGTATGTTTTGTTCTGTTATTGGAATTGTTCGGAAACACTTATGTTTCTTGAAATACGTTTTGTAAGAAATATGTTAAAAGGACTTTGTAATGTTTTGGTTGGCTTAGCTCATGAACTGAGATGAAAAGTGGGCAAGGTACAGGTGGAGGAAAATGATTCAGATATATGTTAAGACCAGAAAAGGTCGAATATTCTGGTATGTTATGTTACGTTATGTTCTGCCAAAACTTGTACTTGCCAGCGATTTGTGCTACGTAATTGAGCTATGCCGGCGACATATTTTAAAGGATTAATTCTTTTCCGAATAATTACCAAGCTTGATTATTGTATGAAAAACGTTTGCGAATTAAAACCGTTTTGACGGGCTGAAGTAAAGTTAATGAGTTTTTCGCTCATTTTAGTTTTGTTTTTGTGTTGTATTTTCTTCTGTAAATTGCAGGTTTGAGTTGGAGGCTCAAAGTGGATCTTAAGCGAGAGTTTGGTTATGAAATTGTAATTAGATTAGTATTTCAGAAGTTGTATTTAGAAATATTCAAGTGCTTATTTGAGAATAAAATATTCTTTGTTTGGGAATCGAGTAAAGTATTCTGTAATGAGATATTTGGTTTTGAAGTTGTTGTATTGTGGGCCCTGACCCACATGTCCAGGATCGTTTTTATAGGTTTTGTTTCCGCTGCAAGATATGTAATTTGAGGTTTATTAAGTGGTAATTTAGATTTATGTATCTTAAGTGTGATTAGTTAGCAGCTCGGAAGTGCGGACTGTTACAGTTTTTCTCTGGTTTGGTCAAGAAAGACAAAAAGATAGATGTTTTTCCATCCATCGAAGTAGATTCTATGGAAAGTAAAGTAAGGCCCCATTCTTTTGGAATGAGAGAATCTGAACTGAACTAAACTGAAAGAAACTGAAATTCAGATAGTAACTGAACTGAACTGAAAATAACTCCAAAAGAACAGATTATAATTTCATTTAGTATGGGATCACTTTGTACCTAGTGATACTCACACCTCTCGCCGCCTGCCGAAGTTATGTTCAAATAGGATGTCTTAAAATTGCCTTACAATTAAACTATTATCACATCACTTTTTGCCGTAAAATAATCACATTGTAACTTAAAAGAGTAACTTTTAAAGTTAAAAGGGTATTCTAAGATTAGTAGTCACTCCAGTTGTAAGTCATCCCCTTAAGGTACAAAAAATTATCTATGTCTTACCATAATTTATGGTAAGTCGGTCTGATATGAGATTTTGTATCGAATGCCTTATTGTACATACATTGTGCTATATATTTCATTACGTTGATGAGGTTATGACTTGCACCATAGGATCATTTGCTTTGAAAATATATTGATCCTTTACTAAACGTCATTATGAAATCTAATTCTTATATAGCTTACCAAACAAAAAAAAAAACTTGTCTGATTTGCATGCCAATTATATGGAGTTTTTCCGAGTCTATAAAGAGATGGGACCCTCTAAATTGCTTCGAACGCGACGAGTTGTTTTGCATCTTTCCATTCCCTTCTAAGGCCACCTTATTCTCGTTCTAAGGCATGCATATAATTTCAAATGATCTCTTATGACGTGATGATGCATCCCATGAGCCCTAAAAATGTCCAAAAGTGTGTATTAATTATTATGAATCATAAACTTCAAATTTAGTTATTCTAGGTCAAGCCCAGTCTTTTTTAGGTCCGACCAGGTTATATATGCAAGGAACATTTTGAGGGCCTTGGGTTGCGTTGAGGTTACTCCCATATGCTTATGACCCCATACATTTCCTCAATGCATTCTACCGTTTGTTTTGCATCATTCCAATTCAACCCTGAAAAGTCTCTGAAAGCCAGCATATGGTCGTTTGAAGACATGTATATACTTTTAAATGGCCTCTTATGACCCCATAATCGCATCCATTGGGCCTATTACCCAAACTTCGGGAAAGTCGAAAAGCGTGTATTATACTTCCTCCATTTTTTTATTAAGTGCACTTCTCCTTTTTATGCGATAACTTTTATTAGTTTATAAGAGAAGTGACTCATTTAATAAAAACGTAGGAAATATATAACCTTTAAGTTTTGGTTTTGAGGGCAATTTTCGGATTATTCTGGCCCAACAATATTTTTTGAATCCGCGACCTTTTCAAGGACACTGCGATAACTTTTAGATGGTTGCAAAATTACCCCAAATACTCTACACAACTTGTTTTACATCTTTATAATTCCTCCCTAAAATGGCTTCAAAGACCATTCTATGTCATTTTCATAGTCTTCATGTGCTATCAAATCTTCTCCTATGACCTTGGAATGTATCCCATGGGGTTCGTTGCATAGGACTCGGGGGGAATGTATGAAAACGTGTATTATAACCTTTAAATTTGACTACTTGGAGTCATTTATGGACTGCTTGGGTTTCGACCATGTTTTTTATATTTAATCATTTTGAGGGCCTCAGGAATCCATGAGATGACTCCCAATACTTAAGAACCTCCACATTTTCTCAAAACGCATTCTACAATTTGTTTTGCATTATTCTAGCTCCACCATGGAATAAAGGCTACCATATATTTATTTTAAGGCATGAGTGTACTTTAAATTTGGTAAATTGGGCAGCTTTTGAACTTTTTTGGAAACAACTACTATGTTTTTTTTATCAATGGCAAAGCCACAAGGGTCAAAGGGAACCGAGGGGGCGTGGCCACCTTAGCCCAGCTCTATGGCCCATTGCTATATGATGTTGGCCCTCCATTATTTTTGCAATAGAACACAAATCTAGGGCAATATTAATATTTGGGTATTCGAGTTTCTCAAATCAAGTTTGATCGACTTAACTCGACTCGCCAACATCTCAAGCCGAGCCAATTTCATGCAAGCTCACTTGAATCGATCTTTGACCGAATCGATCTCAAGTAACTCACAAATCATCTCCTCTTATTTATCCCCCTAAATATTAGACAATGGCCCTCAAATGAGCATGCCTTAAAACATAAATTTGTCAATTTAGCACCCTCTTATTTGAGGTGGGAACACAAGAAACTAGGAAGAAAAGACCAAAGCCGAGGTGGAAAAGTGGAAGGAAGAAGCAAACGTAAAGACAAGTTCCATTTTTATTTCTCAATTAATTTCAATTAATTTTAAAAAATTTAAGAGTAGACCTAGACTTATACAGAACCATCTAGAACCCAATTCTTTACCAAAATACAAAACCACAAAAGTAGAAAGCAGAAATTCTAGACCCTTCCTTTATTTTTCTCCCAAAATCACCAAGATCTTCGCAAAATCAACGGTTCTAAAACCCTTCTTCCCACATCACCCCTTCATCTTCACCGTCCAAAAACCTATAAAAAAAAACCCCTCAAAATTCTTAGGCAGAAAACCCACCTCCCAAAATTCCCTCATATATAAATTTGTACATTCACAAGAACAATTCTACAAATTTCTGCACTGACCCAATTCACAAGTCGTCATCTTGCGAAGAACCCATAACACAAATCTAAGAAAAAGAAAAAAGATGTTTGGAAGACCGCCGAAGAAAAGTGATAGTACCAGGTACTATGAGATCTTGGGTGTACCTAAAGATGCATCTCCTGAAGATTTGAAGAGGGCTTATAAAAAAGCCGCCATTAAAAATCACCCTGATAAAGGTGGTGATCCTGAGAAGGTATTCTTTTGATTTGTAATTTACTGTTTTGGGATGAGATTTGTTTAGTTAGATCTTTGATTATGTTTTTGTTTGTTGATATGAATGATGGGTTTTGTTTGATTGTTGATGGGTGTTTGATTTTATTGGAAAATTTGAGTTTTTTACATCAGATGAAGAAATTTGGTGCTGATAATGAGGTTTTTAGTTAGGAAATCTTGGATAATGGATGAGATTGTACCTATAACGAGGGTTTTTATGAGCTACGATGGATGAATTCTTGTTTCTTGTAGAAATAATGTAAGAGCAAGTTTGGTTCATTATTTTTGGACTCTAAGAAACGGAATTAATTTATTATTTGGTTCAATCCTCATCAATTGGACTCCTCCAATAGAGTAATGGTTACCATTGCCTTTCTATTAGGTGTTTGAACCAAACACCTAATAAAAATTAGTCATATTTGTTACCATTCCCTTCCTATATTTACCATTTCCTTTCCATTCCATATCTTAAAATGAAGGACCCCTAAGTGGGGAACTAGTTTCTTCGAGGTTTTTTTGGTTAGGATTTTGATTTTATGTAATCCGATGATAGTTCTGCATACGGGTAGTGATTTAAGCTTATGATTGAATGAAGGGGATTTGAAATTAGGTACTTTTTTGGTTGTTTTGGTGTTTAATATTTGAAATTAGTATTAGGGCATGAGCTTAAGGTGATGAGAGAAATTGGGGATTAGGAGGTGAATAGAGAGTTGTTTCTAAGAGCTTGTTTGGTTCAAACATTTATGGGCTTCAAGAAACGAAATCAATTACCCATTTCGTTTCTTCTGGTTGAACTTCTTCTTGTTTGGTTCAACCCCAACCCCTTCGGCCTCCTCAATCCATTACCATTACTTGGTGTAATTGATTCCCCTAGCTTGTTATCTTCCCTTTCTGCTCAAGGAACAAAATCCATTTATTGGTGATGGTTATTACTCCCTTTCCATTTCATGATAGCACCAAATAATGCACATTTTCTCTTTCTATAAATTCTCTTTACATTCCATGGCTTGAACCAAATGAGTACTATGAATTGAAATTTTAGTTGAATTGGGTTCTACGGCGTGTATATGTGTTGAATATAGGGTAAGGGGGGAACACAAGTCAGTAACCACGTTCTCAGTTTGGTTTAGGTTGGATCACTTTTGGGTAATAGGCAGTGGCCGTAGTTGGGACAATCACGCTATGACTGGTTTAGCCAAATGCGATTTAGATGAAAGTTATAATCTCATAGGGAAGAATCATGCCTTGCAAACACTTGCTTCATGTAGTGTCACACTCTTATCCTGAATTATGATTAAACATATGTTTTTGGAGAAAGTTGCCTTCTTTCTTGTTGGTAGTGAATTATGATTAAGTGGTGGAAGTGAGGGTATTTATAGTAATGGGTGTTTCCAGTAAAGATTGTGTCTGTGTTGGATGGTTGGAGTGCTATAAGTAATACTAAAGTTGGTTTTGCAACTTGTTTTCTGCAGTTTAAAGAGTTGGCTCATGCATATGAGGTCCTGAGTGATCCTGAAAAGCGTGAGATCTATGACCAATATGGTGAGGATGCACTTAAGGAAGGAATGGGTGGAGGTGGCGGCATGCATGATCCATTTGACATCTTCTCCTCATTCTTTGGAGGAAGTCCATTTGGTAAGATAAGTCTATTGCAATTACTTGAATAATTTGTTTTATGTCATTATTGTTTCTATATTGGTTTGATAGTTCTACATAACGTGACATGCGTTTTTTTTTTTGTTAATAGGTGGTGGTGGTAGTAGTAGAGGAAGAAGGCAAAGGAGGGGGGAGGATGTAATTCATCCTCTCAAGGTATCACTAGAAGATCTCTTCATGGGTACATCAAAGAAGCTTTCACTCTCTCGTAATGTACTATGCTCAAAGTGTAGTGGGTGAGTACTGATCATGGTTGTTCTACATTGTTTAAGTTTTTCAGCTTCATGATCTCCGTCTAACTTTGTCTAATGCTTATTGCTTGTAACAGAAAAGGATCGAAATCTGGAGCTTCCACAAAGTGTTCTGGATGTCAAGGTACGGGTATGAAGGTGTCAATTAGACAGCTTGGCCCGGGTATGATCCAGCAGATGCAGCACCCTTGTAATGAATGTAAGGGTACTGGAGAGACGATCAATGACAAGGATCGCTGCTCTCAGTGCAAAGGTGAGAAGGTGGTGCAAGAGAAGAAAGTCCTTGAAGTTGTTGTGGAGAAGGGTATGCAACATGGACAGAAAATTACTTTTCCTGGAGAGGCTGATGAAGCGGTATACTGCAGAGTTCTCTTTGCTTGTGATTTGAAATGAGTTATAATAAACTGGTGATATCTTACAGTTGCTTTCTATCTCTTTCTGCAGCCTGACACTGTTACTGGAGATATCGTCTTTGTTCTGCAGCAGAAAGAGCATCCTAAGTTTAAGAGAAAGAGCGAAGATCTCTTTTATGAGCATACTTTGAGCCTCACTGAATCTCTTTGTGGCTTTAGATTTGTGCTTACCCACCTTGATGGAAGGCAACTTCTTATCAAATCAAACCCTGGAGAAGTTGTCAAGCCTGGTTAGTATCTCTTACAATCTTAAATCTTTGTAGTGCAATACTTTTCTATGTGTTCTGTCTCTTCAACTTACATAATTAGGCTTCAATGAAAATCAGTTTTGATCAGCGAAAAGAGCTTCAAATCTGAAATTTCAGTTTTGAATGTAAAGATTACTTTTACTCAGAACAAATAGGATATGTGCAGAATGCCAGTGAGTCAACAAAAATGGTGTTTAATCAGTTAATGGCAACTTTAATCATTGTTGCACTTTAACTTATCTAAACTTATTAGAGCTCATTTTATAGCTCTCAAAACTTTTTCTCTTTTTGGGACTTATATATAAGGTGAAGAGAACATTCTGTAACTCGCTAATTGCTTTTTTAAAATGACTGTTTATCTTGTTGGTAATTTACGAACAGATCAATTCAAGGCAATTGATGATGAGGGTATGCCAATCTACCAAAGGCCTTTCATGAAGGGCAAGATGTACATCCACTTCACTGTGGAGTTCCCTGATTCTCTGAACCCTGATCAGGTTAAAGCATTGGAAGCTATCCTACCACCAAAGCCAACAATGACACTCACAGACATGGAGTTGGATGAGTGTGAAGAGACCACAATGCATGATGTCAACATGGAAGAAGAGATGAGAAGGAAGCAAACCCAGGCGCAGCAGGAGGCATATGATGAAGATGACGAGCCACAGGGTGGTCAAAGGGTCCAATGTGCTCAGCAGTGATTTTGAGAACTTAATGTTTGTACCTTATTTCTCTATCTATCGTCCTCGTATGTGTGCGAGTTTCGTGATTTTCTTGGGTGGAGCCATAGTTGTTGCATAGAAGTTGAGAATATGTACTCAAAACTTGTTAGAAACTAATGCTAATTTTTCACATTGCTGAAAGTTTTTGTCCTGTTATTCGTTTTCTAGCCGCTTCTGGAATTTCTTGTGGCCTGAGATTTTGGTCCCAAGGTGTCTGAATCGTTGGTTTCAGAAGACATGTTCTTGTAACAGTGGTGCACTGAGCTAAAGTGTAGTGAGGTTGCGAAAATACCCTTCATAGGTTTCATGGCATAAATTTGTGGCGGATTAATGATATTCTATTGAGGTTGAGTAGAACATCTTCCTTTTGCATTTTCATAGAGCTCTTCTAACATTGAGGGAGAGGTGGTAGCTCAGTAGAGTATCACCCTGAATTTCAGGGCATTGTTTAGGGTTTAAATCTTCATCCTAATAATATATTGGGGCATTTACTTATGGGCTGTTTAGTATTGTACTCAGCCTTTGAGCTGGTGTGTTCTGCAGGTTAGTAGTTTAGGGGTTGGTCTTTGGACTAATTATATTTTCTAATAAAAAAAAAATAGAGCTCTTCTAACAGAAACGTACAACTGCCATTACTTGTCAGTTTTCACTACCTCTAAAACTGGTAGGATTTGGTATCAATTTTTGCACATTCATAAAAATCTCTAGAACTCGGTGAAAATACAATAAATACAACTTATCAAATGCAAGTTTATGCATATAGCTCGACTGTTGACATATCACGTGGAACTAGTTGACATATAGCTCGACTGTTGACATATCAATTTTTATCATTGGTCATTTTGAAGTTCCAAGTTTTTAACTCATCCATTTCTTTATATAAGTCCCAATTTCAGCTTCACAGCAAGTTTTTTTTACCAGTTGACCTTGGTGTATATGAATTTTATTAAGTCAGTGGTAGTTTTTTTTTTTTTGAGGGGAAGCTCAGTGGTAGTTCATATGATTTTATTTTCACTGGAAAATTTGTATATTAATTGAAAGGTATAATGCAAACATTTCGATGAAGAATCTTCTTTTTAATAATTATGATTCATGACAGACTATAATAGTTTCATGGACTTCATTGGTTTCCATGTGCTTCTGAAATGATTCATCCATGTGCTTCATTGGTCAACCACCAAATCGTGTTTGGGACTATCTGGATAGGAAAGGAATGCTTACCCAAGATGTCCAACATGACAAACTTGTTGATTTTTGTGTAACAATAGCAGAAAGCAACCTGGATTTTGCAATGAACCATATGATTTTGGAGCTGCTAAAGCAAGATAGTTCAAGTGAAGCAAAAGTTATTGGTCTCCGTGCTTTGCACAAAATAGTTGTGTCTCCTACAAGGGAATATGTTATATGTGGGTTTGGAAATTTTCCAAGGTGATGTTAATTGGAGTTGACACTTTGAACATCCATTTTGCAATTTAATTCTATTACAATATTACATTGATGTCAAGTTTTCTAATATCTAATTGTTTTTCTTTATTCTACTAATAAATGGTAGGTCACGACATTGGTCATTAGTCATTACATCCCAAAGGTGAAGGCCGTAATCGAGTTTATCATTAGGTCTTGCCATCGAACCTTCAGTCAGGCTCTTCTCACTTCTTCACGGACAGCTATTGGTAAGTTCTCATTTTACAGAAATTTAGTTCGATGAATATTAATGATATAATATGCTAGTTTATGATTTTGTCAAGTTTGGTGCATCTGGAGATGTTGTACCAAAAGAAAACTTAGCATATACTACTAGATAACTAAGAGCACTGTCTTACTTGAGTATAAATGACTTATGAGGGTCAATCTGGGACCTGGGTATATACTTGTGTCACTAAAGTTGGATGCAACTAGAATTGGGAAAATAAAGGGTTTTTATTGCATTACTTTTTGTTGGTTGGTACTTGGTAACATATCTAACTTTTATACTTTACCTACTTTTGATGTTAACCACAACTCAATGGTATAGCTTTGTAGAAATTAATATTCTGAATGTACACTTTTTGTTCCAAAAAGACTTTCCATGTTATCATTGACAAGAACCAAGGAAGGGAGTGAGTTACTTGAAAGTGGGAGAAAAGTTGTTAGAAACATGAGTATAATTTAATAAATTATGTGGACCCATGTGGACGGTTGACTGGTAAGGGAGGTAAAAAGAGACTAAATTTTTACAAAAAATGGAATAAAGCAAAATCGGGAAAAACTTTATGGAACAACCTAAAATGGAAAGAGGCAAGGTATGTGTGGAATGGAGGGAGTACTTTTAACCTATGAAGCACGGGTACGCCTCGCAGTGGCGGAGCTAATATGGGTCACGTGACCCCTCGAATTAAAAAAAAAAAATTTAAGGATTTTTCAAAAAAAAAAAAAAAAGGTTAAATCAGCAAAATCACGCATCACAGCGCTAGAAAAGAGGAAGGTTCAGCGCTAGACTAGTCCTCAAGGGCATTGTCTACCACTTTTGGCCCACTTGCAGATTTTGTTTTATTTTATTTTATTAATGGTAGTGGGTCCCAATTGGCCAATTCCCATCAGACTTTCTCCTTCCTCCTTTTGCCAATACACCTCTCTACCTTAGTAATCAGTATGATAGTATCACGCTACAAAAAAAATTTAATTGCCCAGTGACTTAGTGAGTTCAGGCCTTCACGACAGTTGACGTTCACGAGTTCAGAGTTCAGAAACCGCCCTAAGGTATTGAATTTTAATTCTTTTACATCATTTATTTCCTAATTCCTAAATTGTATATCTAACATCTTATTTAGTTGATATTAATTGTAATATTTTCATACATGTGTGAATTTTCGAATTTGTGAAGTGTGATTTTTTGTTAGTTTGTTAGTTTGTTGTTAATTACTTAATTTTTTTTGTGAATGTGTGAATTTGTTTTAGATCTTGTGATACTTTTTCGAATTTGCTTCGATGAAATTTTATCTCTAATCTTTAATTTCGATGAAATTTCAATTCTTTTTAGTTACATTATGGGTTTATTTGCTATTTGTTTTAGATCTTGTGATACTTTTTCGAATTTGCTTAGAAGTAAGATCTAATTTCTCATGGGTTTTTTAGGGTTTCAAATATTTCCATTTTTTCCAAGCTTTATTTGCTTAACTCTAGAATGGGTCTGATTTCTAATTTCTAAACATTTAGTTAGCTTGTTATGATAAATTTGATACATTAAATCACAATGATTTTGAATCGTAGTTGACTAGTTGGGGGTATGGTTACTTTCAATTTCTAAGCAAATGCCACCAATCGTAGTTTATGAGTTTGTTCCAGATGGTACCATGGACTATGGAGTATCATCTTCATGGTTAGTTTATTGTTTTTTCGGTTTCGTAGTATTTATACTTGAATTTTACCTTTTGCTTTTTGTCTTGGCGGTTCGTTGAATTTGCATTGATCGATTAATTTTTGAAAATGCCACCACCGCGCCTAAAGAACGGCCTACAATGGATTGGCCTACACGACTGAGGATCGCTCTTGAAACTGCAAAAGGATTGGCATATCTGCACGAGGATTGTAGGTGTTCTATTAATGTCCTTTCCTTATGCACCAGTGTTTACAATCAACTATAATTGATTCTATACTGCTTGTTTCTGTAGGTCATCCCAAGATCATTCACCGAGATATTAAATCTGCCAATATTCTTCTGGATTACAAGTTTGAGGCAAAGGTGAAATTGCATTTTCTTCTTGTCTATTTTCATCTGAGCAGATGTATAACACCTCTTGTCTATTTTCTTCTTTGAATTTCAGAATTATGAGATAAGTAATTCAAGCCTAAATTGTAAATTGGAAATTAGCCCAAATTTTCTGTTGTCTTTTTTTTGTGACCCCCCGATTTTGAAATCCTGGCTCCGCCACTAACGCCTCGTGAGGATCGAATTGCCTACCGGGTACAGGTACGGTGCGAATACGGCTAGGATTCATCCCAAAAACGAACTCAAAATTCCGGGAACGTTGGATGCTCTTGGGTACGCTAGGTGGAACTTGGGTACGGTTGGGGCTTGGTGAGAGACGTACCCAGCCTTGTAAAAGTCAGATCTTTGATTTTCTGCCTTTCTCACTCTCTCGGAAGTTGCGCAACCCCCTTTCTCTCCCTCATCTTCCCCGGCCACGAAGCCTCGCTGGCAAGTAGTGCAACTTCTCGGCAGTCTTGCACGTAGCCATGCTCGAATTTTTCTTCTCTCTAATTTCTTGTCTGGTTTACTTTTTTTAGTTGAATGGAGAAGGGTCAAAAGTAGAACTAGGCACGTAAAAGAAGGGGTTGTAGACTGTAGAGTAAGAGTATAACTGTACAACATTTATTTATTATTATTTTTTTTAATAAAGCTGCAGTTAACTGCAACCTTTTGTTTCTCTCTCATGGTCTGATTCACTTTAGGGAAGGGGTTAAAGACTTGAGGGTTTCCAGCCAACTATTTTTTTAAAGAAGGCTATGTAGCTAACTTTATATGGAGATTAACTTCTAACTTGTTCACCACATATATATTTTTATATTTTATGAAGGCACAAAGCTTATTACCTTATTTTAATTTTTTTTGTGCAAAAATTATATGGAGATTCCATGTATGGAAATTTTAAGGCAATTTATTATTGACGAATTTTTCACCAGATACCCCTGAATTTTACGAAAATGCACTGGGTACCCTCACAGTTTAAAAAATGCACTAAGTACCTATGAGATTTTGATAAATCATCAGGATATCTCTTAATGACTAACAACCGTCAACTCGTTAGTCATTAAGGTCAAATCAACTTAATTTACCTCAATAACCCCTAATTAATTCTAATTAAATCCTAATAAACCTTAATTAAATCCTAATTAAACCTAGTTAATAAAGGAAAATTTGACACTAATATATGTTGGAAATTTTAATTTTTTTCTTGTTTGTGGGTCATTTCACGCTCTCTAAGGCACATATTTTAAGGCAATTTTGACCTTTAAAACGACTGTTTTGAAAACACGGGGGCACCTTGTGCATTTTTTAAACTGCGAGGGCACTCGGTTCATTTTCGTAAAACTCAGGTGTACCTGGTGAAAAATCAGTATTATTTATTAAACGCATTATATCTATTTATTTATTTTTGTTTTTATCTTTTTGTCAAATCCAAGCCGTATCCGTTTTCGGAAATTTTTTTATCCGTTTCAGTGGTACCTAGCCTTTAACTAATAAAATTGGGTAAATATGATGCTAGGATTTAGCAATGTACCGAATGTAATAAGAAAGGAGGAAATTGTGGCTAACAGTTCAGGTATTGATCTATTTGTGCAGAATGATATAAAGGTCATCTCCAGAGAAATGTACTCTCTTTCTGTCCTATATTTTATTGATGACGTCCAAAATTAATTTATTTTCTTTTCCTATCCAAGTAAACTTGGGTATAAGTAGAACTAATCTTCATCAAATCATTATATAGTTTTGGAGTGTTTTTTATGGTAAAGTTCACTAGAGAATATTCTAGTAGATTCACAAATGATTATTTTTAACTGATTTTTGCTTATTTACTGTTGGAAAGATGACCCCCCAAAAAAAAAAAAAAAAAAAAAAACTAGAAGATAATGGGGAATGGGGGGAGGAGAAGAAGAATAGGGGAGAAGGGAAGTAGGGATTTTATCTCATTTTGAATAATGTTTTGGAAAATTGGAAAACTGATTTGATGACACTATAACCAATATCTTCCAGATGTTTGACTGGAGTTCATTAATAATTATTATAAAATCTAATAGAATGCCAAAGATTCATTTTAATCACTGTTGCATTTGAATATAAAAAAGCCCACAATATTGAGTCGCGATATTCCCATACCCGGGATGGACAGGTAGTTGCCCCTACCAGGGGCAAAATGGTAATTTCGCCCATTAATTTTAACTGACCCCAACTCATTCTCTCTCTTCCATGGTTCACCCTCATCAAACCCTTGTCTCTCTCTATCTCTCTCTCTCTCGTCTCACAACTCATTTTCTCTCTCTTTCCTGGTCTGTTTGTGGTTGATTCTCCGCGAGCTGCGAGTGCCGCCGCCGCCAAGTTTTCTCTCTCCTCTCGTTCCGTTTTGCTACCGTCGTATGGTGGTGGTTCCGCCCCTCTCGTCGGTGATGCGCCACCGTTAGTTCGGTGGTTCTCGCCGCCGTGAGTGCTAGTTGTTTGTCCAAAATCGGTTGTTCCTCCCTAAATTGCTATTGTTACTTCATTTTAGTGGTGAGTTGTTGCTTCTCTTTTTTCTACTTCAATTTTTTTTTTTCTTGATTCATAAAACCCCAAATTGAAATGATGGAGTATATTAGAAGACATAGTTGATGAAATTTCCGAGATTCGATTATGAACATTGATAAATGACTTTGTAAATCGGCTTTGTTTTGTATATTACTTTGTTAATTAGCACTCATGAAACAAATGCTTGCTTAGTTTACTATCTTTATTTTAGTATTACTGATTTTAAGATGCGAAATTGAGGTTTTATGTGAATTATGAAGATTTAATTTTGTAATTGTGAGAGTTTTGGATGCAAAGTCTGTTTATCGAGGATGTGAACTTGAGCCGGATTTGTTGAATGTCCGTGTTTATATTAATATTGGTGTTGATTTTGGTTGGTAGGAGTAGTTTTGCCGGAATTTGTGGTGTATGTTGATGTAACATTGAGGTTTTGTATGATTGATTTTGGTACTGTGAGTATATTCGATGTGAGTTCCGTGAGTTTAGAATTCAATTACTCTTTCTGCTATCATGTTTAAAGAGCCTCATATATGAAAGGTTCTTGTGTTGCTCGGATGATGCATCGGTGGATCGTGATGTTGGGTTGCCAATAACGCGTGTTGATAGGAAGGATACGGGAGAAGAAGTGCTTTTGCTTTTAAGATGTTGTATTCTCATAGTGAGATTACATCCATATGATCAAATACTCACCAAGCAATTCCAGGTTCTTTGTTGCTTCATTGCGCAAATTGTGTCTTCAAAGGTTATTGACTTGCAAAAAGAGGTTTAATTAAAATTTGAATAAGCCGATTTTTTCTCGAAATTTGTGGTAGCTGTACAAACTCATCCTTTCTTAATTTCGGTGCGCAATCATCCGACCTGTCACTGCGTTTTTGCGAGAAGATGCTAGAGGTAACTACGTTAAAGCTCTTCTATCTATGAAGTTTCTCCTCACATGTCTAATGTTCGACTTGCTAATTGGATAGTGGGTTTGGGAATAGAGTGTCGGCATGTTTATTAAAGGGTGTGTGTTCTTCACTCGAAACTTATTATGTTTTTATAAGGTGAACAGCGTGCTCCATGATTTATTTTTTGTGTTTAGGATAGATGATATTTGTAAGGATTTAATTTCTTGTTCCTTGTCACCGATAGCTTGGAAAATGATGTTATCTAAATTACTTTCTTTGCTAGTCTATGGACTACTCTACCACCATGAAGTTTCCTTCTAGTTATTACTTAGCGTATCAATTTGCTTGGAATGGGATTGTTCGAGAATCAATTTGCGGAATTTTACCACCGCTATCATGTAGATTTAGATTCATATTGCCTCCATTATAATGATATTTACTTAATATTCTTGTCTTTTCTTAGACTTCACCATTTATATCTTGTAACTATTTGGAGTGGGAAGAAGATGCGAGATGAGTTCATAAGCAAGAATTTACCGTCCGATCTCGGTAGGATATTTTTTTGTCTCTCTCCAATCTATTCTTAGTTTGAGTTAGATTCGGATGATGAGGGATTGCATTTACTTTCGGGAAGAAATATGCGGGTGGAGACGGGATTTATGTGACGAGAAAAAGTGCTATGAATCTACGGTGTCATTTTTATGTCAAAGGTCAGTAAAGATGCTTTCTTCTTTATTTTGTGAAATAAGATTGTATTACGCTTTCTCATCGATTCGGGATCAAAGACCAAAATTATATCTTATCTCTTAATTCTTGCGGGGGCCTCCGATGGTGACTAATAATCATAGTTCTATGTCATCTCTAACAAACAAAAAGGGTGAAAAGAAGAAGGGAAAATACCAATGCTTTGTTCGGTTGGATAATTGCTAGTGCTTCCTTCTCTCGTCGAAGTTTCCAATTCCTAGTGATGCAAATGCTTCGATAGTATATCGGATAAGTAAGTTACCTGATTACCATCGTTGTTTCGCAGTCCTAATCTTCGATTGTATTGTATCCACCGCCCGTTCCGTGCTTAATTATTTGACCATGTAATTGTAGAGTGTTACCATGGTATCCTTTATATGATACTTCCGTTGTGACAAGTATAATGCTTATTATAGATTCTCATATGGATTGGGTCTCGCAAGCCTTTGTTATGATGTAATTGTAGAGTGTTGTAATTATTTTTTGTTGATGAAGTTAGTGTTCTTGCTATGAGTTATGCTTCTTATATTAGTCATTTGACCGCATAAAATGGTAACTCTAACATGGTCATGTACAAATAGCCACTCAAAAATATAAAAGGGTAACTTATGCATGGGTGTACAATAAGCTTATTGTGGGCATGGTATTATTCCAACTAGTGTTGTTGTTGTTGTATGCTTGCTGCTGTACAACAACAACAACAACAATATTTTTTATTAAAAAAAAATATGTCAAGTGCTCCTGTTGTTAGGAAAAAACCGGAGCACTTGATTCACAAGTGCTCCGGTTTTCTCTTATCAACCGGAGCACTTGAAGAAATTTGAACATATAAAATTCTCAAGTGCTCCGGTGTTTAAGACAACCGGATCACTTGTAAATCTAAGTGCTCCGGTTTTCAACCGGAGCACTTGATAAATACTCAAGTGCTCGTATGGGGTTTGCTACGGGTCAAATACGGAGCACTTGTATGGTTTGTAACCGGAGCACTTAATGTTTTTTCTACTAGTGATGTTTCATATTATTAGCTTACATGATCAAATCTGATAAATTGTTGTGGTTTAATAATATAATTTCAGGTTACATTTGTTGTGGTTTTTGATTAATTTGGTTACTGATTGATAGAATAAGGTATGCCTGCTAGATGTTTGTTAAAAGTTCTGAGTGACTCTTATATGAGATTGGCTGGTTTTATTATTTGGGGGTTCTACCCTTTTTGTTACGTTTGAGCTTAGTGTTGTAACATTGTGTATCTTTAATTATGTTTAGTTTGTCGAAAGTCGTGACTCGTGAGTGAATGAGTGACATCTTGTTGAGAACCTTGCTGTTTTTATTAGTTGTTGAGCTTACGTTCTGGTAATGAATTTGGTTGATTTTTAAAATATAATATATGTACTTTTCTAAAATTTTAAGTGTGCTCATCAACCCGGAGGATTTGAATGCGGCTAGTATGTCATGAAGTATATGGAGCAAATAGTGACCCTTGTGTCACAAAAGGCCAATGAAGTGCAAAAGGTTTTATACTAATTTTCAACATAATTCATATATTTACTTGAATTGTATAAGAAATTAGCAATTATTTATCGCCGGTAGTTACTAATAATTCTTTAATTTTTTGGTTTTTTTTTATTGTGTAGCATTTCTCTGTGGAGCCTTGTTCTCGAGAGGATATCGATGATGTAAGAGAGATGGTGTAGATTTTTAATTACTTATTGTTTGTAGCTTTTTGATATTGTACTCTTGAAGCAAAGGATATAAAATGGAATTTGTAATGCTACAATGCAAAAATTACTTAATTATCTATTAATATATTGACATTTTTTATGTTCAAATATTTTGTTTTAGTAGTGGTTGTTGTAATTAGTTTATACTAGATGAATAATATGGCGTGAAAAAAAAGGATATAATGCGTTGCCTTCAATTAACAGGATAAACAACTATTATATGTAAACTTATAATAAATGGATAAACAACTGATATGATGTATGAAATGTTTAATGTGATTGAAATCACACCCTATCATCTCGTTCATTATATAATAGTCAATAATACTAAGGAGTGATCCACTAAGTGGATAACCAAATAATATGATTAAATTCTTATTTGATATGATCTATTTCTGATGGGATACAATTTAATAAGTTTCTGATTCAACTTCGGTCCACTTTGATGTATTGTTTATTACATATTAATTAGATTACTATTAAATTGCATTTCATTTTCACGGCTTAACTGAGTAAAATGAATCCTTATTTTTTTGAACGGCTTATTTAATTACTTAAGTAATAACATATTAGTCCCTTTGACGACTTATTACTTGAATAATCATATTAGTCATTTGACGGCTTATAGTTGAATAATCATATTACTCCTTTCACGGCTTATTATTAGTATAAATCTAAGTTAAGTATGGTGTGTTGTAATTCGAGATATCAAAGAAATTAGTATAAATCTATGGTTTGTCGTATTTATACTTCACAATAGGTGCCTATAATGAAGTGTACTCACCGTAAAACTATAATAAACGGATAAATAAAATTAAGTCTGATTCGAGATGTCAAAAAACGGGTAAATAAAATTAAGTCCGATTCGAGATGTCAAACTAATTAGTATATACCTATGAAACTATAAAACTATTATGCGGAAACTTATAATAAACGGATGAACAACTAATATGATGTATGAAATGTTTGATGTGTTTGAAATCACATATGATGTGAATAAGCCACATTAATTATGATATGATTGGTCTACCATATTATATCAAACCAAATTCACAATTAACTATAATTACTTAGTTGAAGCTTGGAATACATAATATATTTCACATCGGAACGAACCATACAATTAATTGGACTAATTTTATTAATAATATCCTAAACATCATATACTATTAATCGGTCGTAACACTCTTACTCTTAATCTCATAACGACTTCATTCGAATACCATAGTCATGTCTTTCACGGCTTAACATACCAACTCCTTATTCCTTTCACGGCTTATTATTGGAATAAAGTGAATAAAGTATTGGAGTAATGGGATAATGTTTTATTTAGTCATTTAATTATAGTTATGTAATAATCATATTAGTCCTTTCACGGCTTATTACTTGAAAAATCATATTACTCCTCTCACGACTTATCATTGGAAAATAATTTAAGTATAGTTTTTTAAATGATATGATTAAGTTATGTTCTGATATGATTTACTCAATCTTGGACATAATTTAACCCCTCTCTGATATGAGTTCACTTGAAGGTTTATTAGTAATAACATGATAGTTGGTTACATTACACTCTTAAATATATTGGTTATCACGTAGTAATTGCTTTATGGCAGATATCACATGTTTACTTTTTGACAAACAGGGGTTGATTTAACAATAACAAGGGTTTCAAACACACAAATAGGGGTTGATTGAACAATAACATGGGTTTCAAATACACAAACATGGGTTTCAAATACACAAGCTTGCATTACTTCAGGTTTTAAATTATCGATATATGACATATATAAAACTATTTATTTGGAACTAGTACAATCTCAAATAAACTATACATAGTAACAACCAACTCCTTATATCATATGGTTGTTTCACATCATATGTGAGTTCAATCTAATCATAGATATCACAAATTAAATCAGTTGTTTATCCGTATATTATAAGTTTACGCATAATAGTTTTATGGTTAACTATGATCATGTGTTAACACACGTACCTGTAATAAAGTATACTAAGCATAGGACATTATTTATAAATTAAAGCATAACTAAGTAGTTAACTACTACAACTCGAATAATTGTATACTTTAGTACTCCCTCTGTCCTTAAATAAAGTTTCCATTATTCTATCTATGTTTATCCCAAATAGATTTCTTATTTCCTTATTTGGTATGATCAGTCCACCAATTAAAATATTATTTAGCTTTCACTTTTTATTATATTATCCACTTCCCCATAAACAATATGACTTTGTAAAGTGGTCCATATTTTCTCTTTTTAATAAACAATTCATGAATAGTGTACCAACTTCAATTTTTAATTCTAATTTAACACATCTAAGAAATTAGTATAAAACTATGGTTTGTCGTATTTAAACTTCACAACGATTGCCTATAATGAAGTGTACTTAGCGTAAAACTATAATAAACGGATAAATAAAACTAAGTTTGCTCCGAGATGTCAAACTAATTAGTATACACCTACGAAACTATAAAACTATTATATGTAAACTTATAATAAATGGATAAACAATTGATATGATGTATGAAACGTTTGATGTGATTGAAATCACATATGATGTGAATAAGCCACATTATGATATGATTGGTCTACCATGTGATATCAAAACAAATTCACAATTAACTATAATTACTAAGTTGGAGCCAAATTTTAATACTATAGAATAGTATAGTTGACTATATCATTCGAATACCATATTTAAACTTCTGTGATATTTACGTTGATTTATCTTATCATAAATGTTTCAAAATAAGTAAGAACATAATATGATTGAATGATGATCTGATATGATTCAATCAATGATGGATATAATTTCACCCCACTCTTATATGAGTTATGATATGAATTGTATAGTCGTTAAGGATTTTAAAGTGAACATATTTTCTTAAATGATCGGGATCGAAAAGGTTCCCTCACGTGAGTATGATATGAATTGTATAGTCACTCATATTTTCTTCCAGAACATAGAATCGAAATCATAAAATTAAAGGATATGAATTGTATAGTCGTTAAGGATTTTAAAGTGAACCTGCTACTCACGTGAGCACATTACCATAAGATTCCCTCACGTAAGTCACATTTAAACTCGTTAAGTTCAATCGATACTAGTGAAATTTAAACTCGTTCATTCGATAATAGTCACATCTAAACTCGTTCATTCGATAATAGTGACACTTAAACTCGTTCGTTCTGTAATAGTCACATTTAAACTCGTTAATTCGATAATAGTGACATCTAAACTCGTTCACTCGATAATAGTCAATCTCCTTCGTTTATTCGGGTGGAATACTGACCTTTCAACTCCTTCAACAATAGTCAACCCTGAACTTTCATTCTAAAAAGATATGATGGACTTATATCCTGATATGATAACCTAAAATGAGGACACAAATCTTCCCCATTCAGATATGATTGACTGATGTTATGATATGATTAGCTTCTTCAATGATAAATAATGTTAATTTTCTATTATGATTTTAACAACAATTTATGATGTCGAAAAATAATATTATTAAAGTGAACCTTGTCGTTCTACTTTCGATAATAGTCAACCTTGTCTTAATCATGCATTCGATAATTTTCACATTTAAACTCATTCAGGCGATAATAGACGCATTTGAACTCAATTCCTCGCTAATATTCACATCTAAATTCGTTTGTTCGGTAATATTCACATTTAAAGTCGTTTCTTCGGTAATAATCACATTTAAACTCGTTCAATGTAACTATTATCGAATTAAAAGAGTTATCTCGTTATAAAACTCGTTACACACCCTATCATCTCGTTCATTATATAATAGTTTGGATTAATATTATTTTAATGCTTCCATAATATTTTATTAATATAAAGCTGTTATTAGGCAGGGGTGCCCACTAACGGCGTGTTTGTCCCTCACACCCAAACCCAACCTTCATACTATGCCACATCAGCTTTCCACTAACTTTTACCTACTTTTTATTCCTTAGACTTACTTCTGACTTATTCCAATTTTACACTTTATTCCTCAGACTATCTCCATACTCTCTACAAAAAGTTTAACATAATATATTTCATGTTTTTTTTTCTATAACGTTAATTACTTAATATGTCATGAGAATATATAGTGCGAAAATTTTCTATAACGTTAATTACTTAATAGTTAATTCATAATATACCTAGTAGTTCAACTCATTTTCAAGATAATATAATATTTGATCCACTAAGTTTATAACCAAATAATATGAATAAATTCCCATTTGATATGATTCATTTCTGATGGGATACAATTTAATCAGTTTCTGATTCAACTTCGGTCCACTTTGATATGAATGAATTGTATTGCTACAATAGTTTATTACCTTACCTTACTCACATTACTTGATTGATAATATATTACCCTCTTCGAATGTACTATATGTATTCATAAGTTTATATTATAGTAGGTATATAATGTTTCAAAATAAGTAAGAACATAATATGATTGATTGATGTTCTGATATGATTCATTTAATGATGGACATAATTTCAACCCACTCTGATATGAATTATGATATGAATTGTATCGTTGTTGTTAAGGATTTAAAAGTGAACATATTTTCTTATATGATCGGGATCGAAAAGGTCCTTCTGGAACATAGAATCGGATGGTAAAATCATAGGATCGTAAAATCGTAGGATTGTAAAATCCAGATGGGGACTTTAATAACAATGGTTATAACAAACTCTTACATGTATTGTTTAATACATATTAATTGGATTACTATTAAACTGCATTTCCTTTTCACAGCTTAACTGAGTAATATGAATCCTTATTTCTTTGAAAGACTTATTAATTAATTAATTAACTTAAACAATAACATATTACTTGACCAAATAGTCTCATTAATGTATAAAAAACATACTCATGTAAGATTTTGGTAGGTTCGTTTCAATATGTACTTTCATAAAATCAACTTTTTAGATTTTTATTCAATTGAAATAGAAAATATTGAAGGTTAAAAATATATCTTGAAGACCGTGCAAAAAGGAAACAAGAATTATATTATGGGACGGAGGGAATATAAAACTGTTATTGGGTATATCGTGTTAACTATAATAAAGTAATTAGTATATATTGTCATAATCCCACTCTGATATGAATTATATATTGGGAATATGATATGACCCCAATTTAGTACATAATCCAAGTTACCACATAATCCATCTCTGATTTACTACATAACCTGATTTAAACAACTTAGCATAATATTAAAACATCTTACTACATAATGTATACAAATATATTAAAAGGCGTTCCTATCAAAGGAACTTTAAAAATATTAACAATGTGTAGTTACTAGGATTCGAACACATGACCTTTAAATGAAATGTGAGATTATAACCACTAATCCACTATAATTTTAATGCTTAATGTTTCAAAGATAAAACATAATAAGAATGTTAGAGATCAAAAATATTGTCTATGTCTTTATAATTGAGAGTTTAACCACTAATACACTACAATTTTAATGCTTAATGTTTCAAAGCAAAACATAACAAAGTTCTCAATTCCATTAAAATTGTTATTTATAACCCAATTCCTTTTAGTTTCTTTTTAAACAACTTATCATGTCATAACGTCCATCTTCCCATTTCGCACTTGACTGAATATTACGAAAAACTAACAAAATCAATTATGAAATTATGAATAATAATAATATATTTGATAACTGACCCGGAGCATCTCCCGGACCAAAATACTAGTTAATTTACTACATAACCCGAACTACATAACCTGATTAAAATAAACTTAGCATTAAAACAATTTACTACATAAGCCGACGTACAACTTAGAACGACACCTTGTGAACACCTTTTCAAACTTTAATAATTAATTGGGGACGACATAGATGACGTCGCCATCAAGAACACCTTGACTATCAAATGTACCTTGAAGGTCAACATGGAACTATCTTTGACTATCTTGGCATCTGCATATTTTGGTGCATCAATTCCAATCCTGTTCAAGACAAGAAAAATCAATTACTAATCTTATTCCTGCAATAACAGACAAGTTTTTACCTAATAGGAAAGTAATATGGAACTCTTGAAGCAAGGACAGAAGACTATATGGTAGCAGGTAGCCATGCTTTACTTCAAAGTACATGATTTTTCTTTTTTTTTTGTGTGTAAAGAATACTCATATTTCATAATCAACAACTAAGCAATAGAGTTCACAGGGGGCACCCTGATCCATTATAGCCAACATGCTTCTCCTCAATTTGCATCAACACTTTTTTTTTTGTAAGTGTTAATGATCGTCTACATTACTAACTAAACATTACGAGAATTACTAAACACTACCTTTTTGATTGATTACTAACTAAACATTCGGGGCATTGCTAATGTTAATCAGTTACTAAACATTATGAGAACTATTTAACACTTTCCCGATCATTTATTACTAACTAAACATTAGAACCATTGACAATGTTAATGATCATGTACATGACTTCCTTAACATTACGAGAATTACTAAACACTACTACGATAGGCTATATGTTCACTTTGCGTATGTAAATGATATGATTGTAGGCGTTTTTACTTATTAGCTAGTAATTGTTACTTATTAGCTACTAACTGTTGCTCTTTATCTAACAATTGTTACTTCTTATCTATTAATTATATAAATGTTACTTCTTATCTACTAAAATAAAACTATTATTGGGTTTATCGTGTTACCTATAATAAAGTCATTAGTATATATTGTAATAATCACATTCTTTACCAACTATGGTTTGTATTAACTTTGCACATAACTTATTTACAACCCACCTTTGATTATTATTCATATTAAACTCTTTGATATAAATTTCATATAATCTGATATGATAATAAGGGTTACTGATATGAATGTGACATATAAGGATATAAATGTTACATAATCTGATATTAGCTACCTTTGCAACTACGTGAAACACTTCTTAGCAACTAATTGTTACTTATTAGCTACTAATTTTAACTAACTAGCTACTAATTGTTAATTCTTATTTTCATATGAGTTTAATATGAGTTGATATACTTAAGGTGTTATTTATTAGCTACCTTAGCAATTAAGTGAAACACTTATTAGCCACTAGTTGTTGCTCCCTCTATTTTTTTTATCCTTCTCACTTTCATGTGCGCAACTCCACATGAATATAATTTTTCTTATAAATTGAAAAGAATTGAGAATATTCTCTCTAAGTATGAATAGTGTCAAGATTCAAAGTGAGAAGAATAAAAAAAAACAGAGGGAGTACTTATTAGCTACTAATTGATTATTATGCATATTAAACTCTTTGATATAAATTTCATATAATCTGATATGATAATAAGGGTTACTGATATGAATGTAACATATAAGGATATGAATGTTACATAATCTGATATGATATGATATGATATGACCTGATTTAGTACATATTCCAAGTTACTACATAACCCATCTCCGATTTACTAACATAACCCGATTTAAAAAACTTAGCATAATATTAAAACATCTTACTACATAAGTAAATTAGGCAACGATTCTTCAAGAAATATATCTGAAACTGATACAAACTAGGCAACGATTCTTTAAGAAATATATATAAAACCGATACAAACTATTATTCAAAATCCAAAATTGAGTCGCCTTTGACATGCATAATTTTTTTTTTCCTTTTACAACATATTAATTCATATAGTCCAACAAAATATATTCAATATAAATCCAAATATCATATTTTTATCACAGACACTATTAGAACAATAATGAAACTAATACATGAATATGTAAACATATTGATTAAGAGGTAATCAATAAGTAATTTTTTGCATTGTAGCATTACAAATATCCTTTTAATATATTATACTTGAAAATACTCCAAAATACTCGAAAACTACGAACAATGACCAATTAAAATTCTAGAGCATTGTTCAAATATCATTCATCTCCACTTCGGGAAAAAGCTCTAGAGCGATGCTACACAAAAAAAAAAGATATATTAGTAACTTATGTAATAAAGATGTTGATAATAACTAATTTTGTATCTTTGCCAACAAAAAAAGTAATTTTGTAGAACCAATTCTGACCTTTTCTGGGTGCAAAGACAGCATGTAATCCAACAACTCATTTTTTGTTGCGTCTGAAGAGCGAAATTCTTTCTCTCGACTTCTTTCAGCTCCTTTTAAATCAAGTAAAAATACAAATTATCAGGTCGTATGATTTATCCGTACATAATACTTTTGTCAACCAAGATCAAGTAAACATGAACTTATACATTCCAAAACTAAACTTCATAGTTCATAGTTCTTAATAAGTTCAAGAATAGACACTGCTATGACCTCTATTGAATGTTTAACAGTAAATTTTCTAAATTAAAAAACTACTTGAAGTAACACACATAACTGCACATTAATAAAACTAATTTCTCGATGTGAGAAGTACAGTACCTTCTTGGTAGCAGATAAGCGAGATCGCAAGTGACGAACATAGGACTGAACTTCAGGGGGTCATTTCACCAAGATTGTCAACATCGAAATCTTCGGATGCAGTTTCTGCCATTTGCTCACCACCTCTAGATGAAACCTCGCTTTCACCAGAAATTTGGACTCTTCTGACACTGTCAAGTAACAATTCATGCACACCGAGATTAAAGGCCCCTGATTTGTGACTCTCATTAAATTTGTCATGAATGTCGAGATTTTTTTCCAGACATAGACGATATTCAGCATTTCTTAAAGTATATCTGCAGCAAGAAGGAAAAAAATTAATCATCGACATGCACGGGAGATCAAGAAAAAGAAAAATAAAGTCATAACAACAATGTTCTCCAGAATTTCATGATGAACACGCCATTATGAGGTGTTATAATACTTCAAAGGGCCAGAATTATTTGGTAGTACAAGCAAACAACGGCTCAGAAACAAACATTTAAGCTTACTAACTTCCCTTCTTTCTCCAAGGCTTACAATATCCTAAGCTCTAAGATCATAAAGTAGCTCTATGGCACTCATACAGACAGTAGAACAACTATTCAAAATGCAAGAGATCAGCAAAAGATAGGAACAAAATAGCTAAAAGAGGGTGGAGAAACAGCTTATCGACAGCTTGGGGAATAGCTCTTGCATTCATGTACACACAAATAACCCAAGAATAAGTAATGGTTAAGGTATAGCCTATTAGTATGTACACACAAATAACCCAAGAATAAGTAATGGTTAAGGTATAGCCTATTAGTAATAAGGAATGGCATAATCTTAATTCACAACCAAGCAATGTCCCTTAAATAATGGAAACTAGGTTAATGATAAATGTAGTTCAGCCGATTTCAGTGATAACCTCGAGTCATTTAGCATAGGAATAGACGGTAATATATTTATGGATCCGTAAATTGGAATCAAGTGAGAGATTATGAAAGTCGACTGCATGTTGAAACCAGGTACTACAATACCTTACACCTATCATTAGGCCCATTTCACTACATAATGCATTAATCAAAAGAAGATATCCTTCTTCACATTTATATACTACAATACTCAATGAACAAAGGTAAAGACATTGTTATGGACGTAAGAAAATTTCATATATATATATATACCCAGTCATCATCGAAGATACCAGCAGTCTCGAGAGAGGTTCCTACATAGCCTCGACGAGGATTTGAAATTGATTTGAAGGAAGCAAACCAAGCATGCCCGAGATCGTCCTTTTCATGGCATCGATGGTAGTAGGGGGACATCTTTCTGGATGAGGCTGATATCCAGTGGTTCGATGTCTTAGATCAAATCCAAGAGTATTGGAGTCTGAAAGATCAACATGTAAGTGGACATTAAGCATGAAATCAAGTTGTTGCCATATCACAACACACACACATATATATAAATATATCAGCAACACATTTTGGTAAACCTAGCCATTCAACTAACATCACCAAACTTTGAGCCAAATGCACATTTAAAATAATCAATACTACAATGATATTAAATACGATGAAAAGTATAGCTGAAATTTAGATATAAATCCAATCACTCTTACAGTTCCATGCTCAATTAGGAGCTCTTTATAAAGATGGAGAACATTCAAGCTACAACAAAAAGGCACACTTTCAAAAAAATTACTGTTAGGAAAAATTGAAAGATGATCAGTTCTCATCACAAATCCCTCACCTTACTTAACCAAGAAACATTACATAAGAGTTAATTTCCAAAAGAAAATTAGATAGAAAGTCGATAATTGAAGGACAAGTGGCTGCCTTTCCATATATTTTAAATTTTCTTTTAATTCTCTTCATACTTAGAACCCGAAAATCGAGCCAAGTTCAGCTGTAAACATTCACAAGAGGTGGTGATTGTTGGTAGGGCTATAGAATAATCATTAGTAGGGCTATAGAATAATCATCAAGCTGCAGGTCATCCCCAGCCCCAAGACACAGGCTCATCAATCCTGGACCAACACAAGCAAATGAGGTGGACGGATGAGAGGCTGCGAGTGAGGCTAGGAAAGGATAGATGACCACCACAGACTACAAATTATGATCACTCAAGTTGAGGGTAATGCTTACCCACCACAGTGCATAGACTTTGATAGTCAAGTCCTTAGTGATTTTGACCACATTTCAACTTGGTCTAAGAGACTAAGACCCTAATGAACCCGCAAAACAAAAGTAAAAATTTAAGTTAGAATGGAGGGATACCAACTAGAATAATCCAACTCCTCTTTCAAACTAGGTTGACCACCATATTCTAAACTTTGCCCAGCACATATACATATCTTGGATCTTCCTAATATAAGAACAATTTCATCTAAGTAAATAGCCAGAGATACATTACTATAAAACTAAAAGTAAGATATACAAATTCCAGACAAAAGGGAAGGAAAGAAATGATGCTAAAATGTACTACCATTTAAGAGTAAACGACTGAAAACTGGGTTCATAAATCAACAATGCGCATGTAAGGCTCGACCACTCGATGTTCTATCTATTACTAGTCTAGTTTCGATTATTGGAGGATCATCGATTTGGGTTTAAAACGAGTAGTCTAAGTAACGTAGATTAGTCCCATATATTGGCGGTGTGAATTCCCCTTATCCTTCCCCCTACTCCCAAGAGCCTAACTTGCAAAGCTGGACAAAACCTACCTACAAAATGTTTCGGTCCAATAGCATCCTTCTCCTTACCATTTATCTTCAATAAAAAAGGTACCATTCATCAAAATAGCTAACAAACCCCAAACTAGTGCACACATCCTATAATTAATAGCAAATTGAAACAAAAAAAGAAACTATTTTTGACTCAAACTACTTCATACCTTAATCAATCATACCATATACTATACATTGCTAGTTGCTACAAATAACAAGAAGCAAACAAACAACCCCCCCCAACATAAAAAATATGCATTGTTGAACTAATCATGTTAAGAATTATGCTTCATCTATCAAAAAAGAGATGTTCTTTGTTGATATTTAGCAGTAACTTCAAAAACTTCACCAACTATACAGTTAAAAGAGAGAGAAAGAGTACTTAATCTGCTTCTGGAGGGTTTCAAGAGCAGTAGAAAAGGGAGAATATTTTGTGATTACATGCTTCAATACTTCATCGCGCGTGCCAATCTGCAGTGAAATTTGAATAAAACGGTTACTGATTGATATTTAAAGAATTTCTGGGTGTGTTCGTTTTCTTTAATGGGTTTCAAATAAAAAAGTTCACCTGGAAAGCAGAGGAAGTAGCCATTAACAAATTGAGAATTGCGAAACATGCTGCAATACGACGGTCCATTTTCCGATCAAGAGGAGAGAATGCAAATTTAAACCTAAACGAACCAAAAAAATTCCAGACTAATGAAAGTTCGCAATAAAATCCGAACTCAGATTACTTCAAAAAATCACTACGAAAAACCTTAATCTCACAATTCACATACACAATTACCGATCTCAAACTAAATTAAAATACTCAAAGTCTCAGCGAACACCAATTCAGTAAGTAATAAGGTCAAAACCTTCACAAAACATTACAAACACAGCAAAAAAAACAAACAAGAAAAAATAACGTATAATCAAAAACAAAATTGATATTAAATATAACCTTAGATAGAGAATTATCAGTGGAATCGGTATAAATTTGAGGGAATAAAATTTGAGGGAATCTGAGACGAAGTGGTTGTTGTGATGGCAGCGGAGGTGAAGGGAGGAGAGAGAAAGAGGCGGAGGAAGAGGCGACGAAGTAGCTCTGTATTCTTCCTAAGTTTGCAACGGGAAATAAGGGTTCTAACACCAGCTCCCTTTAAAATTACGCTCATGCCCTTGCTTTAATTCGCGAAATTACTTTTTTACCCTGGTAGGGGCAACTACCGAATCTACCGCCCAATACCGGGTATGGGACAATACTTTCTCCACAATATTCATCATTTTGAGAACATTAAAGGAAACTAAGACAGTAAAAGTAATTCCGGCAAATTCTAAGTGTCAACATCTATCACATCACTTTCACAATAGTGTGGAAGTTGCTTATATGTGCCGACATCTGTCATATCACTTTACGCAAATATTGATATATATTGCCTAAATATCCAGGAAATTCGTATTATGTGGCACATAACATTCTTTCATACTCCCTGCATTTCTTTTTAATTCACTCACTTCACTTTGAGGAAGAACTAAGGAGGAAGTCCAAAAGTATGAGAGAGAAACTAAAAAAGTGGGTTAGAATATTAAAAAATGGATGATATGGGTGGAAAAAGAGGAGAAATTAGATGGGACATGTTACAATACAAAAGGCAACAATGTGTAGATTAAAAGGAAACGAACCAAAAAGGAAAGTGTGTAGATTAAAGAAACGGGCAGAGTATGAAATAATATACATGTAGATCAGTTTGGGCATCTTGATCTCATTTTCATCTTGAAAGGATATGTCATATGTTTAAAATCAAATAATAGTAAAAATGGTATTAATTTGACTTTCACTACATAAAAATATATTTTGCATAATGCTGATCTGTTCCAATCCATGGAATCCAATGATACACAAGAAAAACACATACTGGTGACAATTCACTAGTAAATTATGGAACAAACATGCAAACAGAGGTGACATTTTCAATGGTAATGAATCCTCATCTAAATCTGTTCAAGGATTTGATTGAATATTCTACAAGAGGCTAATAGAATCCCCATGCTCACTCTAATGATCCACTTTGAATGGTAACTAAATGCTATATAATTTATTCAATATTCAATTGTTAGTGTGTGTGGGGGGGGGGTGTGGGGGTGTGTGTGTGGGGGTGGGTGGGCGTGTGAACGGCCTTTCCGAATTTTCCTCAACCCCCTTCACTAAAACATTGTATACTTTAAGGGAGTGATTGCACACAAATGGGAATCATCAATGACCTGTCACAAAAGTCTCATCATATTATTTCCTTTATATAATACGTCATTATATTCCTGAAATTCCAAGCAACCTTTTCATAATCATATCGTGTATTAAGAATATATTAAATTGGTTTACGACCTATATGTTCAGTAACTAATGTAGCTAATATTATGGTGGGACACATGACCAACCATTTTTCTTTAAAAAGGTTTACTGAAAAAGTCTTCGATGTGCCTATTGCTTCACTCAGAAGCTCAAACAGAATCACAATTCGCATCACTAATTGCACTTAATCATGCAACCACTTTCACTCCCGCTTTCCCCAGCCCACTCACCCTCTCTTTCTTGTAATCTTGCATCATCATTGCAATGCACCAGGTCACCCACTGACCACCACCCACCAGGCAACCACTACTTGCACGGGGAATTTCTTCAAACGTTATCTATTCAGAAAATTTTGGCGGATTGTACAATTTAATTAAGGGAGTGATTGCACAAAAATGATAATCTTCAATGACCTGTCACAAAGTCTCATCATAATATTAACGCTATATATACCTGTTTTATAGTCTTGTATCATTGTATGTCACGTTCAAATTTAATATGAATTAATTTTTAATACTCCTTTTGCTTTAGAATAATCCTATCACCTTTCATAATCTTTTCTCTTAATAGCATTTACACTTTTATGGTGGAAATGATCCTTCTATTTAAAGCAACTTTTGACTTTGTTACATTATGTTTATTTGTCATCATGTATTATGTGATTTTTACTTTTTTTATTCATTATGTTCTCCAGTTATAGATTTCAGTTACTATATTTTTTTTTTCTATTTGTTAGAAAGCACCAAATATGTTGCTTAATTTCACGTATCTTGATATTTTGTAACTATATATTTTCTATTAGTAACATTATGTGATAATATGTTTGGACAGACTCCATTGGTCATCAAATAATTATCTTGTACACTATTTTTCATGCATTCATAAATAATTATCTTTTTACCTTAAATGATAATTTACTACTCCGAACCCATGTGATATGAATTCCTCCACTAATTATATCTCTCTCACACACTCTTCTCATATTCATGTGATGTGGAGCCCTCCACTGTTCTCTTTCTTACTCAATTAATTTTTTTTTTATACTTATACACTATTTGCCAACAATACCTACACCCCCTACTATATACTCTTAATATGTGTGTCCAAACCTTACATGATAATTATTCAAGAATGGAGGGAGTATACTTTTACAGAACAATTTCCAACAATGGCGTCTAAAAGAAGAAATTCCCGTTTCAGTGCTAAGAAAAATAATAATTGCACAATTTGGGGTCCAAATTTTGGTTTGTATAAAAGATTGAATGACATAGTGTTGGAGCAAAAGAATTTCTTTTGGTATTAAGCCAACTAATGATATTATTTCAAAATTTTATTTTACTTTCCAAAAAAGATGATTGTAATATGATTTTTATCTAAATTTTTATAATGATGCTCATTATATGACTCTTTTTTGTAATATTGTTAGAGTATGCTATAAAGCAGTAAATGAAAGTTCAAGTTTTAAATTTTAAGAGTGTTATTCAATGATAAATTTCGATTTTGTGTTGTTATCTAAAAGTTTTCCATTTTATCAGTTGATTTATTTTTCATCCCTTGATGTTTTTGTTTGTGTGCAGCAAGTAAATGATTCATATGTTAATCTAGCTGATACTTGCATAGTACTAATTGATATTATTGGCAAAAATAAAGACTACTCTTGAATGTAAACATATATAATTTCTAATGTAATTTAGATCACTAAAAGAGGGATGTTTCATTTCTTGGTTCTACAAAATAATACTCACATTCTAATTAGAAATGTTTTTTGTTTGAAACTTTCTTTTAATTAAAAAACAATAAACAAAGTTAATTAGAGAAATCGGAAAAAAAATTCTTCAAATCAATATATGACTTTGGCCAAATATTAATGATTTTTCAACATTTTATTTAACTTCTTAGAAAGGTGGATGTAATATCATGTTTTTACTTTTATTTTAGGATTAATATGATTTTTAACGAACTTTTTATGATGGTGCCATTATTTATTACCTAAATTGTTCAAGACTCTTTCTATAATATTGTTAAAGTGCATTTCTATTATGACTAACATTATAAATCAAAATGGTTTTTGTCAAAATCGTTAAGCAGGTATTTTTTTTCTTATATACTTGGTTTCAACTGACATATACCAATTCTAAAACTTCTAATTCGTTAATTTTCTAATTATAACATAAACCGTTTTCATTTTCATAATGTACATAAATATTGTAATTTGATTTTTTTTTTCCCACTGCCCAAAAAGTATAAAAAACTTACTTATGGTAGTTTCCTTAAATGGATTGGATATTGTAATATTGTACTTGTCTCGTTACCTAATATGAGAAACTTACTTACCCTACACTAACCCATGTGATGTAGGTCATTCACTAACTGTCTCTATTTCACACTCTCTCTTCATACACATATAGCATAGGGGCAAATGTCAGACAAGTTATCAGGAATTATTTCTTTGAACATATTGGAAATTTGACGTGAGAGGAAAAGAAAAACATAGTCCTTTTTTAACAATCAAAGTAACTGAATAAGCTACTCTATGCATGTTTTTATAGTAAAATATTCTCCTAGTTCTTTAAACCAGCTCAAAATCAATCATCAAGACTGATCTACATGTAAATTGTGCAGAGATGTGTTAAACTCTTCTCAGTTCACAACTTCACATATTTTACAATTCCCTTTCTTCCAGGAATTAAGGACAGCAAGAAGCAATAGAGTTGCACTATGACGTTCAGAGATCTCTCTACCAGATATTCATCTGGCACATCACAAAGAAAAATTCTATCCACCAACTCAAGAAAGGGGAAAAGAGAAGGGAGAGATTAGAGGAAGAGGAAGAGGAAGAGGAAGAGGAAGAGGAAGAGGAAGAGGAAGAGGAAGAGAGAGTGGAATTTGTTAATCAATTAATATTTTATGCTTACTTTTACTATATCGACCCAACAACCTAACACGACAATTGATTGAGAACGGAGTGAGTAATACATTTACCATGATATATAATCAGCCACGTGAGTCATAGTAATCGATAATCAAATTAACAAAAATGTCATAATTTTATAAATCCATAATTTTCGTGATATTCCATAATTTACTATAACTCTGTGGGTAATAAATTAACAATGATTGATAATCAATCATATATTTAACAAAAAGCAATAATTTTTTAAGTACTTGTTTTTATAGAGATTGAAATTTTTCAAAATGCCCTTATAAGTTTTTATTTTTAAAAAAAGAAAACTCAACCCAATATTGCTCCTCTTCGTGGTTGTTCCTCCAAATGCAGGAGTAAAACATGTCACCTTGGTGTCCTTTTTTTTTAAACAAACAGGAATATATATATAACTATGTAATATGTACTTTGAATGACTCCTACAAAGCTAGGGTATAATGCCTATTTATAGTTGCAAAATTGTAAGTCGAACAACTTATAATTCGAAATTAACAAAAATAATTCCTTAACATTAGCTGCATAATAGAGAATAATAAGAAGGGAATATACTTGTTTCCTAATTTGTAGCAAGTACAATATCAATTACACGCATGATTGTAGGGATTATTTTGACCATTTTATTTCCAAAATTATAATCTGGTTGTAGCCTTGTAGGCAATTACACGCCTAATACAACAATTAATAATATTTCCTAAATAACAGCAATTCCTAAATCAATGAAATCCTTGATTGTAGGCAATTACACGCCTAATTTGCTGAAGGATTGATTTGCTTGCCATGTGGACCATCTCATTGAGGCCCTAAACGATAGAGCATGCCACCATAGCATCAATTGTCTAGCTTAAAGACACGTGGCATAAAGGATGTTGTTTTAGATATTTATATAGATAAAACGGGAATGAAAATCTTATTGTCCTCATCCTCATATTATGTTTACCCTGTCAAAATCAAGAAAAAAAAACAAGTGTGTCATTGAAAGCACACCAAGCATCCCTGCTTTTGATTTTGTTTTTCATCCAAAAAAAAATAACGTGTCAGGCTTTGCTGTACCTACACTACTCCTTTTTTTGTTTTAAAGTTGGATAAATTTTGCAAAGTGAATCATGAATGATGGTGCGATGATGGTGTGATGACAGTAGGGATAAAATTCATTTGCCCAAACATAATTTGTCGACCAAAAGAGTAATTTTTTCTTGAAAATCTTAATATTGCGTTGCAACAATACAGGCTAAATTCAGGGTCGTATTTGGGCCTAGGCGAGAGGGGCAGGTGCCTAGGGCCCCAAAACACATCGCCCAAATAAGTAAAGGCAAAAGAGAGAATAAAAGGAAAAGTAGAAAAAAAAAATATCACTGCAATACTGCAAATGCGCCGAGAATTACGCTTACTCTTCAACCTATAACTCCTTCAATCAAATTCAGTTTCTTATTCAATTCTCCCACTTGTTGTTTCCAATTCAATGCCAAACACTCAAAATTTTTGGGTAATTTCTCTCTTTTCTCTGCAATTTTTGTTCTTTATTCGATTTTTTAAGGTTTTCAAATTCTGAATTTTATTACTTTATTTTTCGACCAAGAATTATTATATAATAATAATTTTTTGATGTAATATCCTTAAAAAGTATATAAAAATATTGCTAAATTAAATTTTCTATAGAAGTTATGTAAAAGCCAACAAATAAAATTATTTCCGGTTCGGACCGAAAATCAAAACTTCAAAAAATTCAGTCCAAACAACTGTTTATTTTTTCGGTCTGGACCGAAAAATCAAACATTAAAATTTTTTAGACCTAATTAGGGCCCTAATATGTAGGTTCGCCCTTGGGCCTCAAAAATCTCAGAAACGGGACAGGCTAAATTGTTACAGTAACTAAATTTTATCACTAACTAAATTTTCAACTCAATAATCAATACATTCAAATGCTTGATATGTCAATTAGAAACCTGGTTAATTCCTCATTCATACATTCAAATTACATAAAAAACTGAATTACGCATTCAATAATTTAACTTTTACAAAAAGAATTGAAGGTTCAAGAAACTGACCTTGGGTGGTCGAATGATTCCGACGAGGAGCAGTGTTCTGGGGTCGTCAGCGACGTGCAGCAAGGAGGGTGGGGGGTCGTCCGCAACGTGCGAGGGGGAGGGTAGGGCGTCGTCGGCAATGTGTGAGGGGACGGTGGGGGGTCGTTTGTAATGGACGACGATTAGGTGGGGGATCGTTTGGATCGGGCGACGGGATGGATTGTAGACGAAATTGCTCACCTGCGTTGCACGAGGAGGATTCGTTCACCGGCGTCGCACGAGAAGGAGGACTCGTTCGCCTGCGTCGCACGAGAAGGAGGAGTTGGGAATCGAACTTGGGCTGCTGCAGTGTTGAGGTGATTGGATTGTTGGAGTATGCAGGGTGGGGGTAGGGATGACAACGGGTCGGATATGGATCGGGTCCAGGTAGACCCGGATCCGTTTTCAGACGATGGATCTGGATCTGACCCGGATCCGACGGGTCTAAAAAGTTGGACCCGAATCCAGATCCGACGGATTTTACGAATCCGTCCACAATTAAACCACAAAAGCTACAGCAAACAAAAATTCAGCAACAACATTACCAATTCATAAAATAAAAATTAAATGCAGCAACAATATTCCAAATTCAACAATAAAAAACTATATTGATATTTAGGAAAAAATTATAAAAATCACAAATGGTAAACTAAAAACTGTTGTCGACTTCACCTACTACTAAAAGTCTACACTATAAATTCTAGTATTCTAGATTTCCAGTAGCAATAGTGGAAAACATCAACAATATAAGAGTTAGTAATTAGAAAGGTTTTGAAGGAATATTACAGAAAGGAATTTATATTGCCTCTTTAAATAGGCACTTACAAGAGTTACAAGGCTTAACCTACTAAAGTATATGAATAACAAACTTAGACAAAGGATAAGAACAAAGAGAGGATAAGAACAAAGAATTAAAACTAAGGTACAAAAGGGGAAGCTAACACAATAGCATTAAGTAAAGAAAATAACTTTACACAATGATGAGAGTATCCCTTAACAAACAACACAAGGGGTGCTAACGAGCCAGGGTGGCTTGCAAACTATTCGTATTCAGCTCGGTCAAAGCTCGGCTCGAGATGGCTCGATTCGAGTTCAAGTTCGGCTCGAGACCTTAACGAGCCGAGCTTGAGCCTAGTAGAGTTCGGCTCGAAAGCTCGTAAACATGTTTGATAAATTTTAAAGTACTATTTTTTGTATTAATTTTTAATACAACATGGACCTTAAGTTGTACTCCATTAAAAAAACATAAGGCCCATCTTCCCAGCCCATTTATAAAATACACAACAAATGAAAATACTTCAGCCGTTCAAGGGTTTTTAAGTTCAATAACATCAAGCCTTCAACCCTAAATCCCTAATCACCGGTTCGCACACTTGACTACTTGAGGGCTAAGACTTACGCTGCCCCATACAGCCGGCGAGTAGTGGGGTTCGTGGCCGGCGAGCAAGATGATAGGTTTTATTTTATTTTCTCTTTTTCATCCATTAGTTGGCGAGTAGTGGGATCTTTGGGTTCATCTCATTTGCATTTTGTTAGTTTCATTCACTCAGTCCTTTGTTGTTTGGTCAATTTCATATCTAGTCTTCCATTTTCTATTTTTCTTTTTCGTTCTTTCACACTTTGATGTCTGACTTCTCTCCTCACTTTTTTTTAGTGTCCTCCTTTTTTATTTTTTCCTCCTTTCATGTCTGACGAATCTAAACTCTTATGTGGGTGAATTAAGCTGAATGAAAAACTATTCTCGAGCCAAATAGCTCGCGAACTTTCTCGAGCCGAGCCTCCCGAGCCGAATCTTTCTCGTTTCGAGCTTGAGCCGAGCCGAGATTTTCAAGCTCGATGAGCTTCGAGCTCGAGCCGAGCTCGATCCTTCCCCTTCTCGAGCCGAGCCGAGCCTAGCCAGGTCTCGGTTCGGCTCGTTAACACCCCTAAACAACACCATAAATCCATAATAGCAAAAAAAAATCGCAGTAGATGGGTTTTTTGTAGATTTGAACTTATTTCAAGAATGGAAGCCATTGATTTATACTTTTCAAGAAGAAGCCTTTTTTTGGCTGGTGGTCGTTGATGTCTTGTTTATTGCTTTACTTTTTGATCGCTTTTAGTTGGTATTATAGTTGTTTTTGAGTTAGTTTAGGCTAGTTTGTTAGCTATTTCCTTAATTTGTGCAGTTTTCCTCCTCGTATGCACTTTCTTTGGGTGCTTTGTTTCATTTCAGGACTTAGGAGCATGCTTGGAGGACACGTGCACAACCCCGAATATTAAGATCGAAGAGGAAGGTCAAGGAAGCATGGGGACAAGTATAAGAAGTTTTGGAAGGGCTTGCGCACAAGGGTCAACTTCAAATGGCCATAACTTTCAGCACACAAAACATTTTTGAGCGATTCAAATTGGAAATGAAAGTTTGGCTCAATATCTTTCCAACAAGTGGTCACAAGCTCAATTATGATGAAAAACGAGTAAGATATGGCCATTTGTAGATGAACTACTGAAAATCGACCCGAGTGCTCGGGTCAACTGACCCGCCCAGATTAATATGCGGGAAACTGAAATTTCACTCCTGTTGGTCCGACCCGCCCGGGTCAACCTCAACCCGAGCGCCCGGGTCACTCCACCCACCCGGGTCGGGTTTTTCAGGAAATCTTTCTTTTTAAATCCTCTTTTTGAATGGGGGTTAATTTGTAATTATGCCTAGTTTATTTTAGGACTATATAAGGCAAACTCCTCTCATTTTAGAGTAGGCTAATTTACATTATATTTTAATAAAGTGAGATTTGAAATTCTTAGAACCCTATGAGAGAGAAAATCTCATCTTCTAGAGAGAGAAGTGAGAGAAACTTGTTGAAAACTTGGAATTTGAAGAATCTATGAAGGAAACTTGAAGATTTGGAAGCTCCTTGCAACTTTAATGAGAATTTCTTACTCTCTCTCATATTTTATTGCTTTATTTTCATATTTCCATGTCATTTTCACTCTATTTACTTGTTCAACC
Organism: Beta corolliflora; assembly: GCA_947648045.1. Classification (NCBI taxonomy): domain Eukaryota; kingdom Viridiplantae; phylum Streptophyta; class Magnoliopsida; order Caryophyllales; family Amaranthaceae; genus Beta; species Beta corolliflora. The sequence goes on from CANSZD010000174.1 coordinate 87,713, forward strand.
TATATTATTGTTTTAGTTTATGTTAATAGTTGTTAATGTCTTTTAGTTTATAATTTTTCATGATTTATGAGTAGCTATTTCTTTGGGAAGGGTTTGAAGCCATTAATGAGTTCATGAACCTCTAAATCCAACATTGGGTTTTGACTTGGGATAATTTTGGTTAATTGATTTGGCATTTTCATGAATGTTTGTGTGATTGGCCATCATAGGAGCATAATTTAGGTACCCTTAGTGAAGGATCGAGAGATGAAGTTAAGGGGTTGCCTCAAATCGATTATTAGGCTTGAAGGACCATGAGAATAGGGACTACCTAGCCTAGGGGACATAGTTTACTTGTTTATGTGCATCATGTTTATGGATATGCTTGGTTGAATGCCTTAGTCATGAGAATAAGTCTTTGGTAAGAGACTAGGCCAATCTAGATAGCTCGAGAGAGTGGTTAGAGTAACAATGGATTAACAATTCCACTCAATTGTTCCCATTGTTGATTCTCATTGTGATTGCTTGGTTTGTGAATGAGTTGATTGGTGGATACCCCTTCCCAAAGTCATTTTTCTTATTGTCTTTTCATTTATAAATCCTTAAAAACATAGACTTAGCTTAGCTTATCATAAATCAATACTTATTAGTGCTTCCCTTAGTCCTTGTGGATTCGACCCTTTACTTGCCATATATTGGGTAGTTTAGGTATCTTTAACGTGTTTACAACGAGCGCGTCAGTCGTGCCGCGGTGTAAAGTTAGACTGGCGAGCCGCGGACAGATAAAATGGCGAGAGACTGGCGAGGAAGAAATGTGGCCGTCGGGGGAGGAGTGGCGAGAGCCAGCGTTAATGTAGGAGAGAGAGAAAGAGAAAAGCTGCTGATACAGTAGAGTGAAACTTAGGGTTTTGTTGACAGTCAAGGCCTTTTGACATTATGGTATATGGGCTTTCTAATTAAACTAGCCAACCTTTAAAAAACGGATCTACGGATCCGGATCCTGGGCTCAGTCCCGATTCTGGCTACAGGACCCGGATCCGTCGGGTCTAAAATTTTGGGATCCAGATCCTGAAAAACGGATCTGGAACCACGGATCCGGGTCGGGTCCAAGATCCATTGCCATCCCTAGGTGGGGGTAGTATTATTGTTCGGGTTAAATTTCGAAAGGTAGGTTAGCCTTTTAATTTGTTTTGCTATATATTTTTTTTTTTTTGCTGACACGAGGTACAATAAGAAATTAGCGTCCACTATCAATCTACTAGGGACGTTCAAAAAAACCTGACCCGCTTGCCCGGACCCGATAATCCGCTGACCCGGTAGAAAAAAAACGGGTATTTTTTTTTTAAAAAAAAAAAGTGATTTTGACGGGTCGGGTCATGGGATATTTATTATTGCCAACCGAATACCTGGTACCCGAGATTTTTTTTTTTTTTTTGGCAAATCAAAATAATTATTGATAACTGAAAAAAATAATGGTGTTTTAGTTACAACCTACTCTAAGAAAAACAAGAGCAACATCTCAAGTTGAGTATCTACATGCAAAGAAAAGATGTTGAACAAATTCATTATCATCAGGCAACACTGCAGGCTGCAATTGGCATTCCACCTACTGATTCTATCAGTAGTAGCCATACGGTTTTGAACTGCTAACCACAACATGAACTTGCTTTTAGGACATGCTTTATTATTGCAAATCAATCTTCTCCATTCCACTTTCTGCATACTCCCCTGAATTAAGGTGTAAGCTTTTTTGATGCTAAATTTACCATTATGCATCACAGCTTTCCAGTTTCCCACCAAGCCAAGAAGCTCCCTTGAGTTAATGATTTTTCTCAGAATCCAAGACATGTTGTTAATAAGAACATTATACACATCATGCCTTCTCATATAATAAGCAGCAATCCACTGGACTCATAGCTTATCAGCCTGAAAAGCAATAGCCCAAAACAGCTTGAGCATAACAGCTTTATTCTAGTTGGCCATATTAATCAAATTCTACCCACCTGAAACCTTAGAATTATAAAAAGTATGCCAAGCAACAGGAGCCTTCCTAGACCCAAGCACTTGCCCTGTCCATAAGAATTTTCTACAAACCCCTTCAACAGCTTTTATGATATTCTTAGACAAAGGGAAAATGTGAGCCCAGTAATCTTGCATACTACTCAGAATACTCCTAACAAGTTGTAATCTTCCAGCATAGCTAAGAGTCTTAGTCATCCAACTCTGTGCTTTAGTGATTTTTTCAACGAAAACCTTGCATTGAGAAAAATTAAGCTTCTTGGAAGATAGAGGCACTCCAAGATACTTAAAAGGAAGGGTCCCAATGGGTAAATGGACAGCCTCTGCAATCATTTGGGCCTTAGCATCAGGAACTCCAGCAAAGTAAATGTTACTTTTTTCCACACTAGCTTCCAAACCTGAAGCTTCAGAGAACTTTCTAAAAGCATTCATAATTTTAACAACTGAGCTAAGGTCAATCCTAGCAAAAAGAAGCAGATCATCTGCAAACATGAGATGATTAAGGTGGATCCTCATACCCTTAGGATGATAATTGAAGTCAGGGTCTTCCTTTAACTCTTTCAAACACCTATTAAGATACTCCATACAAAGGGCAAAAAGAAAAGGAGACAAGGGATCTCCTTGTCTTAACCCTTTCGTAGCATTAAAGGGAGTTGAAGGAACACCATTCAGAAGGATAGAATAAGAAACACTCCTAACACACCCTGATATGAATTTGGAAGGCTATTTGAAGACTCACGAATTAAAGATGGTTTCTTTTAGTGTTTAGGATGGTGTAGTTTAGAATTTAGGGTTATTTAAACACGTAAAAACTGATTAGTAACAAGGATATGAAGTTATCAATTCCTAACCAAGGATTAACAACAACTAGGGTTTGTAGAAGTTCAACCAACCAAGTTGAGAATCAAACAAGGGTTTGCATTCGCTATTTAGTCTTTGGATTCACTCCGAAAAGCTTTAATTCACAAGGAACAGGTTTAAACTCAAATCACACCTAGCCATAAAGGACCAGACGTGTATATATATATATATATAGGAACAGCAAGAAAAGCCTTGCTCCCCAAGCTTACAATACCACACGTCCACCCTAGTAGTAAATAAGGAAAGTTGCCCCACAGTTTATGCCTAGAATCTAGCTAGAACTTAAGGAAACTAAAGCTTAAAGGAAAGATGTGCAAATCTTTCCTTAAATACACACAAACCACACGGCAGCAAGGACAACTCCTTGACACGCCTTACACAATCCAAAATTAAGGAAACTTTCCTAAATTACAACTCTGAACAACTAGACTCTAATGAACCGAAACAAGCTAAGGTTTTCGGACATTATTACAACCAAGACTTAAATTAAAACAACTCAACTACTTGAAATAACTAACTTAACTAACAAACATAATAAAAGGTATATTTTTAGTTACATGTAAAACCTCTACTTTAGGAGTAAAGTAAAACCATGCAACGACCTAGGAAAGCGATTAAAGATAGCTTGATGGAATATCCATGCACACATCATACTCCCCCTCTTCAAAAGAACTTGTCCTCAAGTTTGATCAGCAAAGCAAGGCACTAAGTCACACGTAGGAAATGTAGCACACACTCCATCCCTCAAAAGCACCTTGTATGTCTCATAACCAATCCGTTCAACAATATCAAACGGTCCTCATCAAGTGGTTCACCATGTTTATGGCTAACATGGAGTTTTTGTGCTTAAAATGAGAGCCATACTTTGTCACCAAACGCCCCCTAAATATAAAAGGACAATTAATACGCCCATATGTATATAAAGAAAGGTACACCAGAAAAAAGAACAAAAAAAATGGTATAGCCAAGACAAAGTTTATATATATTACACGCCCAAATGTAGTTTTACTCCTACATTCTCTCCACTTGAAAATCAAATATTCAAGGGCTGATTAAGTTCAAACAGACATAAACATAAGGTAAAATTAGGGCTAATCATATCTAATAAGTTCAAGTAACAAGAACCCACCCTTAGTCACTTTGTGTTTACAAAATACACACATCTTAAATATTACTTTGCCTATACCTAAATCTTACTATACCGTACTAATAGCCAGGCTTCCACCTTGACTTTCAAAAGTAAAATAAAGCAAGCGCACGGAGAGAGAAATATGAGTTCTGAATTCTGATAATAAGAGAAAAAGGGAGGGAGGGAGGGATCTTATACTACCTTTTTTTTTTTTAATGCAATATTTGATTATTTTAATCCACCCATCAAAAAGGCCAATGTTCCATATAAAAAAACAGAAGAAATATATGATATGAAGGACTTGGAAGTCATGTTCACTAATATTTTAGTATTACAACTTACATTATATGAGCAAAATATAGCACACAGATTACGCAATAATGTCGTCATTTTATTTTATTTAATTAGGGTTGATAAAGACATCATCTTTTATTAGGGTTAGTAAGTTGACATCATTGTAGGACCCATTAACTGTATGCTCAAGCAGAAGAACAATCAGCTACTGTGCTTGAATAAAAGTTCAAATTCTGATAAAAAAAAAAGGGAAAACTTAGGCAACTGCAACATTATTAAGCAGACTGGTCTCATAGTCAATTTTCTAATGAGCTCCATTGCGGTAAATTTTTCTGTCTCACCTTGATGCTCCTTCCACCTGGTATATTTAACAGAAGCTCTGAAGCATGGCCTTGGGCTAGGCCGGCCTTCAAGTACAGTATTTAGTGCAATTTTGGGTTCTGGATTCTCTACTACGCGCCAAAGTTACTACAAACTTTAACAGAAGCTCTGAAGCATGGCCTCGGGCTAGGCCGGCCTTCAAGTATAGTATTTAGTGCAATTTTGGGTTCTGGATTCTCTACTATGCGCCAAAGTTACTACAAACTGCATTGTTACCAGCCTAAACAGGTTTCAGTATAATTATACATAACTTCTCGACTTTTGCTTTATACTACCTCCGTTTCTAAATACATGCACCGTTTCCCTACACAGTAAAGTTCCATAATGTAATAGTACTAATATATACTACCCCCTCCTTTAACTACATAACTAGTTTTTAGGCCCGGGCGATGCCCCAAGTAATCATAATTTTCAGTTAATATTAATTCACTTCGAAATTATAACACCAAACCTTACTTAGTTTAGTGGTTAAAACTTCAATATACAAGCTTGAGGTCATGGGATCAAATCTTATATCATGCATTTTCTAATTTTTTATTGTATGTTGGGTACATGAAGTCAACACTCTAAGGGATAGCGCCACGTGGCACAGTTCCTTGTTGAGGAACGCCTTTTAATATATTTGTATAGATATGATGGGTAAGAAATGCAATTAGAACACTCTCTCTCCTCACCCTTGGTTCTTGTGCCAAAAACAAATGGTGCTTGTATTTAGAAACGGAGGTAGAATGACTATATGTGGTAATTGTGATTTATGACAGCTGAGACAAGAAGAAATACTTCCATATGCCAACTCAGAAACATATATATTATGACTCCTTTTAGCTGAACTAAAACTCAAGTAATCAATTAAAAGGCAAATGAAATACCTAGATTTTCATCCCTGAATGGATGGCAACCACTCCGCCAACTAAATTCTCATATTCTACCTTCTGAAAACCTGCTTCTGCTATCATTGATGCAAATTTGTCCTGCAATGTTCAAAGGAGACTTTAAAAATAAAAAAGGTGAAGTAGCAGCATTTTGCAAATATAGAACTGACAGCTGTATAACGGGCATGGCTATATTGGTAGTTTAAGAATCGATCAGGTTACTTTTCTAGACGGCTTTACATTATACCAGGTATGCCAGCAATGCATCACGACATTTTTCTGCAGGTGTATGATTCATAATTTAATGAGCTTGCAGAGTGATAGCTTCCCGCTAATAAAATAAACTTGTCCAGATGCTTAAGATATTATATATAACAGTGAATGAAGTAAACAGAGAGATGTTGGAAATTGAGCTATTAACTAATCCAGGGCTTGGGCATCTGAGCACCTAACAATGCAAATATGGACTTCTAAGGTCTTAGAGACCCCACCCCTTACAAAGAGTGGCGACTGAGAACTTCAACTTGCCTTTTTAGGGGGTATAAATGATAAAGGGAAAATTTTGCAAGGCTTATCATTCCAGAAGAGTGGCCCGGTCCTGACAATTTTGAGGCCCGGGGCGGTATGATAAATGAGGGCCCTTTAAAGTTTAACCTGACAAGTATATATTCTACATTTGTTGTACCCTCTACGGCCTACTCTATCATTCTCATTAGAATCTATTTTTTAAAAAACAAATTTATCAATGGCACCCAATATTTGAAATGAACAACATTTGAGAAATTAATATAAAAATTAATACACATAAGACAACAAGTAATTCCTATCAACTTCTCACTTCACATCTATACTAATTTAATTGAAAGTTGAAACCCCAACAAACAATTCTACAAATAACACGTCAACTTTTCACATGCAAGCCCACAAAATCTATCAAATCTCTCATATAAAAATATACGGAAAAAAAAATTCCACAAACACAAAGACATAACAGAAAGAATCCATCTCAAATATCAATGAACAAATAACTCAAATTTCACAATTCAAATAAAAACTATATTAAAAACCCAAAAACACATGAAAATAAAATAACAAAAAAAAACCCACAAAAGTAAGAAAAATAGAACCTGCTAGCAGAAAAAAGAACCCAGTTTCTCCATTCTCTCTCTATTTTCTCGAATAATTCTCCCTAGTTCTTTCATACTCAGCTGCATCTTCATCTTCCTTTCAGAATTTGAGTCAAATTTAGATTCTAAATTCGAAACCTCTCTCCTCTTTGTGGGTTTTGGGATTTTCTTTTCTGTTTTTTGTGGGTTTTTTATTTCGATTTCGGATTCGGATTCACTCAATGGTGAAATTGAAGGAATCCGAAATCTCTCCCTTGTTTTTTTTTCTGGAAAAACGTGTGTTAATGGAGAAAGGAAGGAATTATGAAGGGAGAGTTTAGGTGATTGAGATTTGAGAGGGCCCAAGAGGGAAGGAAACTCACTGGTCAAAACCTATTATCTGGTGGTTCAAAACCTTTAGACTTTTTTTGCAAAAACTGGGCCCCTTATTTCATTGGGCCCTGGGCAACCGCCCCTTCAAACAGCCCTCAGGGCCGGCCCTGGCAGGTAAAGAATCTTCAATATTGTGGCGTAAAATTGTGCTGAACACCCTATCTTAAGCTTTGAGTAAAGACTGGTTAAAAGAATTGCTTATAAAGGGAAATTCCCATTGGTAAACCCAAGTTTTTGGGTTTTCCCATTGGTAACCTTCAGTTTTTTTTTAATCACATTGGTAACCCTCAATTATTGCATAAATTTCAACCGTGACATTATGAGGCAAAAAAAAAACATTAATTGCCGTTAAATGTTGAAATTTTCCATTAAAAATTAACGGCATGCAAACCAACATGTTCTCGATTAATTTTACATCACGCAAAACGAGATACTTATGGTCTTTTGGTCATAAATCATAATGAACTAACAGGGTCCATCCAGGACATGATACCATGGTGTAATTTGTTTACCGACAATATTGTATTGGTAGATCAAACTAGAGCTAAGCTAATGTGAAGTTCAGGTAAGGGGGACAAAAGCTAAAATATTGACGAATTAGACTTAAGACCAAGCAATGAGCTGCAGGAAGTACTAACATTATCTGGTAAGGAGACACTCTAAAGGAATATTTAAGTACCTTGGGTCATATATACAGAGGAATTTAGTTAGTGACTAAGATGTAATTCAAAATATTACGTCAAGATGGCTCAAAAGGAGAGCAGTATTTGTGTAACCGTAGTGTACCCCTATAGTGAAAGGAAAATTTTTATAGGACGTCAGTGTCCCTATATAAGTCAAAATGTTGGGCATTTAGAAAGGATCATATTAAGAGATGTGCGTAGCACACATGTTTCTTTTGAAATGAATGTGGGGCAACACCTTAAGGGATGGGATTCGACGAAGGTTCGAGTTGTAGATATCAAAGATAAAATAGAGAGATGCAAATGAATACTAGGAGTTAGAGGGTAGGAGTTTCACTCTCTAGATTTTCCTCTCGGTACGTGAGCATGGTGGCCATGGCAAGAAATTCGAAAGAGCATAAGGCGGGGAATCCTACCAAAAGCAAACCAAGTGGTCCTAGTAGTGAATCTCAAGCAAAGAAAACATAGTCGATGGGGGAGATGGTGTGACACCGATGAATTTTGAACCAGAAGTTCGTGGAGTAGAAGAGGAATTAAGAAAATAGACTCATCGCTTTTTTTCAGAGTGGCTTTCTTCGATTCATTCTACTGCTGAGAGAGTAGAGAAGCAGCAAAGAAAGAAGATCTCATGGGCGGATCAAAGTGTTCAACCTGTTGAGCCGATTCCCATTTTGCTGTTTGATGCACCTAAGGTAAGAGATGACAATTCTACATTGCAATTGAATTCATCTAGGGGAAAAATTGATGATAGTGATATTCAATCAGAAATTGATTACTGGAATTCAGCTTTAATTTGTTACGCAATTGGGTCGAATTCACCTCCTTATGTCATGGAAGGTTTTGTGAGAAGGATTTGGAGAAATCAGGGGGTGGAGAAAGTAGCAATGCTTAAGAAGGGGGTCTTCATAGTGAGATTTCGATCAATGGAGAAATATGATGAAGTGTTAGCTGGTCCTTTTCATTTCTTTGATAATAAGCCGCTGATCATGAAAGCTTGGGCTCCAGAATAATTCAGTGTCACATAATTCGCAATTCGTTTTGGAACGCGGAACGAATTCGGGAACGGGATTCGCTGCATAGTGGTTTGATTTTAGGGAGGATCCCCTTTATCCATGAATTGCAAATTGGCGAATTCCAAACTGGAACGTTCGAACCAATTCGCAATTCACATACACCCCCAGCAAATTATGTATCAAAAGTCAAAACATTTCCTCTTCTTGTGCACAAGCTTATGGTTCAAATTCCTTCGTCACATCTATATCTTGACTAGTCTCGTGGAGACTAAGGTTAAGGCTAGTAAAATGGGGATTATGTATCAAAACATTTCCTCGGGTTGGTGTTTTTGCTCTAATGCAACTCATCATCCTAGAGGTAGGATTGTAGTTGCTTGGAACCCTTTGAGTTTTCATGTTACTATTGTCTTAGTTACAATGTATGCTATGTGGAGTCTGTTGGTCGTAAGCTTGGTTTCTTTTGCTCGTTTGTGTATGCGTTTTTAATACTGGAGCTCAAAGAGAGTTGTTGTGGAAGGATGTTGGTTTGGTGTCTGACAAGATTGATGAGCCTTGGGTAATCCTGGGTGATTTTAATTGTGTTCTAAATAGGGAGGAAAGGGTTGGAGCAGCGGTTAGAGATTATGAGATGGCTCCTTTCAGAAAATGTGCAGCTGAGTGTGGCCTGGAAGACATCAAAGTCAACTGGGTGTTATTTTACTTGGAATAACAAGCAGCATGGAGAGGATAGAGTTTTCAGTAGGGTGATGGGAAATGCCCTGTGGTTTGACAAATTTTCTACTGAGTGTTATTCTACTGCTCAGGCACTGTTTCTTCCTAAAGGTTCCTTTGACCGTTCACCAACCTAGTCAGGTGTCATAATCATGTGAGTGGAAAAGCTTTGTTCAAGCATTATAAGATGTGGAATCAGGCGCCTAATTTTAGTGAGAAAATTAGGACATATTGGAGTGAGAGAGTGCAGGGAACTCTTATGTTTATGTTTGGTGTTGTCCAAAAATTGAATAAAGTGAAGAGTGTGCTGAATGCTTAGTTTTAAAAGGCACTAGGCGCACCGAGGCGCGAGGCGAAGGCGCATGCATCTCGTAGGCAAGGCGCACTTTTAATTATTATAATTATTATTATCATTATTATTATTATTATTATTATTATTATTATTATTTTGTTTTTGTGGTTTTAATATTTTTATTTTTTCAGTTTTTCTATTTTATTTTTATTTTTTTCTGGATATTATTTTTATTATTACTAAAAGTGACATGGCATGAAATAGCACAAAAGGTGCAGACTTCCCAAATGAAAAAGGGAAAAAAAGAAGTGGCAGTTTTCTTAAAAATAGTGTTAGAAAGAGGAAAGTACCAGAGATAAGAGGAAAGTAACATAAAGAAAGAAAAATATGAAGAAAAGAGATCGAAGAACACAAAGACAGCAGATCGAAGAAGAGGAGAAGATTTGCACCAAAAGAAAAAGAAGAGAAGAGAAGTTCGAAGAGAGAGAAAAGAAGACAAGATCGAAGAGAGAGAAAGAAAGAAGAGAAGATCGAACAGAGAGAAAGAATACTGACCTTGTTCACCGACAACAACCACTGGCATGGGCCGAAACTGGTGGTGGTGGCTTGCCGGCACCCTCTGTAACCTCTGGCTACTTGGCGGCCCTGAATTGCCACCAGATGAAGAATTAGGGTTTTTTTTCTCAAATTAGGGTTTTTAAATTAGGGTTCAATTTGATGAAATTGAGTGAAATTAACAAAGGGCTTTTGCTCGAAAATGCTAAACTAAGCGAAGGTAAGTACAAATTCGATTTTTTTGTTTTTTTTTTTAACTTTTGAACTCAGATCTACCCCCCTCTCCTCATGCGCCTCTCTACAGAAGGCGATAAGGCGGTGAGCCTTGCGCCTCTCATCGCCTGTCGTTGTGCGCTTCGCCCGGCTCGTTGGAGGCGTTTTGGCCAGCGCCTCCACTCGCCTAGCGCCTAGGCGCGCCTTGGGCGCGCTTTTTAAAACTAAGGCTGAACGTGTTGAACAGGGAAGGCTTTAGTCAAATTCATATTGCAGATGTTAGATCATATCAAACTCTGGTCGATTGTAAAGAGCTAGTGCCTAGTGCATCAGAATCCAAATGATCATGATGCGTGTGATAATGAATTGAGAGCAGCTTAGGAGTACAAAAGTGTTCATTCACAATATTGTGCTTTTTTGAAATAGAAAGCAAAATTGGCTTGGGTAAAGGATGGGGATGAAAATAGTAAGTTGTTTCATCGACCAATAAAATCCAAAAAACTTCATAGCATTGTTTATAGTATTCATGATAAGGATGGGAAATGGGTTAACACTCCCGAGGAGGTTAACGAGGCCTTTCTCACTTACTATCGGGCTTTGTTGGGACTGTTAGGAGCCACGGATGTAGCATTCAAAGTGTTGTCATTAATGTTGTTCTGAGTGATGATCAAAGAAGCATGCTGATGCAATCCTGTCTTTGCTACTGAAGTGAAAGAAGTTGTATTCTTTATTCCACGGGATAAGGCTCTCACTTCTATAAAGATTCTTGGGACATTGTAGGCGTGGAGGTCATGTAATTGATTTCCTTCAATCTGGTAAGATTCTAAGCGAAATTAACACTACTATTCTTGCTTTGATCCCTAAAGTCAAGTGCCCTAGTAGTGTTACTGAGTATAGGCCTATAGCCATTAGCCTGCTGTAATGTAATTTACAAAGTCATCACTATGATCTTGTGTAGTAAAATGAAGCATGTGCTTACTAATATCATCTCTAAAAATCAGGGAGCTTTTATTCAGGGGGGATTTATAGCCCACAACATCATGGTTTGTCAAGATATTGTAAGAAATTATGGTAGGAAGAATGCAAGCCCTAGGTGTATCATCAAGATGGATATGAAGAAAGCCTATAATTCTATTGATTGGCTTTTCTTAGAGGATATTTTTAAGTTTCCTGAAAAATTCATTAGCTTAGTGATGGAGTGTGTTAGTTCCCCCGTGTTCTCTTTGATGTTGAATGGCAATATTTTTGGTTTTTTTTGAAGGAAAAAAAGGGCTCATGGGGGTCCAATGTCCCCTCTCTTGTTTGTTGTTTGTATGGAGTATTTGACTACGACTTTGAAGGTGGTTGGTAAAAACCTGAATTCCATTATCACCCTAGATGTACAGGGTTCAGTTAAATCACCTTTGCTTTGCAGACGATCTCCTATTTGTTGTTTGTATGGAGTATTTGACTAGGACTTTGAAGGTGGTTGGTAAAAACCTGGATTCCATTATCACCCTAGATGTACAGGGCTTCAGGGATTCAAACACTCCTGGTATGAAAAATGAGGAGATACAGAGGATCTTAGATGTGTCTTGGTTCAGGGTAGGCAAGCTGCCATTCAGATATTTGGGGGTCCCTATTTGTTATAAACGGATTTCAAAGAAAGGAGTGCACAAGTCTCATAGACAAGATGACAAAAAAACCGAGTTTGTAGTAGTAGGAATCTTTCCTACCAGGGAATATTGTTGTTAGTTAATTTTGCTCTAATGAGCATACATGTGTATTGGGCTCAGGTGTTTCTTTTCCCTAGGAAGGTTTTGAAGGAAGTTGAGAGTATATGTAGAGCTCTTCTACGATGGGGAAATCAGTTTAGTCATAAATCGGGTAAAGTGGCTTGGCCTCGGCTACGTATCCCAAGGTATCTCTGGGGTCTCTAAGCTCCGAACATGGAATATTGTAGCTACAAAAAAGAACAATTTGTGGATAAAACGGGTTAATGAGGTCTATGTGAAAAGTAGGAATTGGTGGTACTACCAGCCTTCTAATGATAGCAGTTGGTAATGGAAGAAGGTTTGTGAGGTGAAGGATGTGGTGACGACTGTTACTATGGACAACCATCTCATCAGTACTTGTAAGCGGCATGATAAGAAGCTAGCCGGTGACCACGACGGGGTTCGGTGGGATAACTATGTATGGAATAGGTTTGTTGTTCCCGAACACGGATTTTTTTGCTTGGTCTGGTTATGAGAGGTAAATTACAAACCACATAATGGCCGCATAAGATGGGTGTCCGTGATAGTCTCAACTGTCCGATTTGTGATGCTTTGTGATGCCGAGGGTGGATGGGTGTTCGCTTTCAAAGATGCAAAAACAAGTTTTTGCTACTGCTCTTAATGCCACGTTTTATACTATTTGGTGGAATAGAAATGAAGTGTATTGGAACAAAAAGGTTGACTGTGATGAAACTTGTGTTTAGAATTAAACATATTGTAATTAATAGGTGCTATAGTATACTTCCAAAGAAGATAACTAGAAAAGATAGAGAATGGTTAAGAAATTTAGCTTTGAATATGTAAAGCTATAGGCATTGACTTCGGGTTTAGGTTGTAATTGGTTTTTGGTGTTATATACTACCTCCGTTTTTTATTATGTGCAACGATTTGACATAAAGTAGAGAGGGAAAATGTCTAATCGTTGCAAATAATAGAAAACGGAGGTAGTAATTTCTTGACTTGCGAGCAAAAAAAAAAAAGATAAAATAGAGGAGCACGAGCTATGGTGGTTTTGGCACATGCAACATCGACTAGAAGACGCAAGAGTAAGAAAAGTAGATGATTAGGATTTCTAAAGAAGCCAAAGGAGATCAAAGATGACTTGGATAAAGGGAGTTATAAAACATATGAAGAAAAATGGGTCTGAAAGAGCATATAGTGTATAGAATAAATGGAGAAGAATTGCTTGTATTCCTCTATAGATCTTTCTGACCACCACATGAAATAAAATCTCGGTTCATGCAGTCGACCCCATCTTTTGGGATTAAGGTTTTCGCTTTTTGTTGATATACTCCCTCTGTTTCTTTTTAATCTACACTTTCCTTTTTGGTTAGTTTTTTTTTTTTTTTAATCTACACACTTTCTTTTTTGGCCTCGTTTCTTTTTAATCTACATACAGTTGCTTTTTCTATTCTTGGTAACATGTCCCATCAACTTTCTCCTCTTTTTCCACTCATGTCATCCGCTTTTTAATAATTTAACCCACTTTTTAGTTTCTCTATCTCACTTTTCAGGTTCTCTCTCCACCTTTTCAGTTTATCTCTCATACTTTTGTACTTCTTGGTTCTCCTCATGGTGTAAAAAAACGGCCGTGTTGGTTCGGTTCGCCCGAGTTGGAACAATTTCAACTTTCTTCGAACCGAATTCGGCCGATACAAACCGGTCTTTTATAAAAGACCGCAATTTCGCCCGAACCAACCGTGACAAAGAAATTTCGCCCGCATTTTCCGTTTTAAGGCGCATTTTTCCGATTTAAAGAGCAAAGAAAAAAAAAAGAAGAGGAGGAAGCCATGGCCATGCCGCCATGTTTAGAGCTTCTTTTTTTCATCGGGAAGGGGAAGGGGGAGTAGGAAAGTGTGGACTGAGGAACAGTTGTTTATATTAAATGATAATTAAATGATAATGACAGGTGGGTGGGTGGGTGGGGTGGGTTATGTTTTTTTTGGTGTGAATATTTTATATTTATTAAGTAGTGGTGGAAAGATGTTTAATTAGAAAGTGGTAAGTGGGCCCTCTTTTTGTTGACTTTGCTTGCTGCAGCCTGCACCTACACTGCTCCTCTCTCTGTTATTATCTTTATTTATTTATTTACAGAAAATTATTGCTTTATCTTTTTTTAATTCCCCTCACATGACCCACTTCCTTTTTTACTTTTTTCCACTATGAAGTATCTTGTAATAGTAGAGTATCTTGTAATAGTAGAGATGTCTCTCTAATAAAATACTAGTTTTAGTATATACTTCTTTTCAATAATAATAATAATAATAATAATAATTTTTCAAAAGTTATTTAAAAGGCGTAGAAAGACATTTTAAAAAAAATTTGAAAACCGCTACACGGACCGTGATGACCGTATCCGTTTCAACGAAACTGTGACCGTTTCCGCGACCGTTACCGAAACCGTATTTTCGAACTATGGTTCTCCTGCAAAGTGAAGTGAGTAAACTAAAAAGAAATAAAGGATTAAACAATTATAACAGTAAATGATAAAGTTTATTACTATATGATTATGAAATCATTACACTACAAACAACAACAACTAAGCCTTATTCCCAAAGTGATTTGGGGTCGGCTAACATGAATCGTCAACTGAAACCGTCACCAAAGGAGATGGCATCGCCAAGAGTGATAAAAAGTTTTTTTTTTTTTTTTAAAGCAAGGTTTACACCAACAAGTTTTAAAAGAGGTTTTCAACAAAAGGTTTTAATACCAACACAATTGAGAAAAACAAATAAATGCAGAAATCACACCCCTTCCTCCACATGGATCGCCCTCCACTCACTTCTATCCAACGTCATGCTCTCCTCAATCCCAAGTAACCTCATATCACTTTCAATTACCTTCATCCAAGTCATCTTAGGTCTTCCCCTACCCCTTACAACTTGGTTACTCCTCCACTCTTCAATTCTTCTCACCGGTGCATCACCTGATCTCCTTTTCACATGACCAAACCATCTTAACCGATTCTCCCTCATCTTTTCTTCAATGGATGCAACTCCAACTTTTTCCCGGATCACTTCATTTCTTAATCGGTCTTTCCTTGTGTGGCCACACATCCACCGCAACATACGCATCTCCGCCACGTTCATCTTATGGACGTGGCATTGTTTCACCGCCCAACATTCGGTGTCATATAACAAAGCAGGCCTAATTGCCGTACGGTAGAACTTTCCCTTCAAGCTTTGGGGAATGCGGAATCACAAAGGAATCCGGTGGCGCTTTTCCACTTTAACCAACCCGCGTTAATTCTATGAGCCACGTCTCCATCCAGTTCTCCATCCTTTTGGAGAATGGATCCTAGGTAACGGAAGACGTTCGATCCTTGAACCACTTTGCTATCCAAAGTGACCGCCCTCGCCTCGCTGCTTGTAACCCCACTGAACTTGCACTCCATATACTCCGTCTTACTTCTGCTCAATCTAAAACCCCGGGCTTCTAATGTATGTCTCCACAATTCCAACTTTCTCTCAATACCTTCCTTTGTTTCATCAATCAACACAATATCATCCGCAAACATCATACACCATGGTATATCATCTTGAATTGACCTCGTTAGTTCGTCCATGACTAGGGCAAAGAGAAAGGGACTAAGTGCAGAACCTTGATGCACTCCGATCGTAATAGGAAACTCTTCTGTCCTCCCCACCGTAGTCCGCACACTCGTAGTTGCCCCCTCATACATATCCTTGATGATATCTATATATTTTTGTGGAACACCTTTCCTTGCCAACGCCCACCAAAGTATTTCTCTTGGTACTCTATCATATGCCTTCTCCAAATCAATGAAAACCATATGAAATCATTACACTAACGATGCAAATTTTGTTTAGCTAAACTAACTTCTGTTTAGCAAAAATTTTGTTAAAGCTTTATTTTAAAGTAGGAAAGTACATGGTTGCACTTTATTTTGGTGATTCAAGAATTAAATTATTGAAAATTCTTAAATTTTACATAACCCCGTTTTGATGAGTAGAGACTTTGTCACGACTCCATTTTCATAGATTGTTTTCTTCCCATGTTCTAGGTGCTCCTTTAAGTAGGCAACCTCTTTAGTTCTTGATAAATGCGTAAATCGATATATTTTGAAATCTTTTGACCCTCGATCATTTGATTGGAATTCATTGATTTCATCCATTTTTCTCCATATTTGCTTTCAAAAAATGAATACTGCTTTTCATGGGTTTTCTCTTGTAGGAACAGATAATAGAGATATGGAGCGGAAATTTACACACATTTGGTAGCAATGGAAGAGATTGCAAGCAAAGCACAACCCTATGCAGTGATATGCACACCCATGTTTAGCAAATAAGTATCAATCATTGAAGGAAGAAGCACACTTTAAGCACATCTTTGTTCTAGGGTATCTTAGTTTTAAAAAGAGCGCCCAAGGCGTGCCTAGGCGAGTGGAGGCGCATGCCAAAACGCATCCGATAAGCCAGGCAAGACGCGCAACGAAGGAGAGAGAGTGTAGATCTGATTTCAAAAGTTGAAAAAAACCAAAAAAAATTCGAATTTAAGCTTACATTGGCTTTAATTATCAATTTAGAGCAAAAGCCCTTTGTTAATTTCATTAAATTTCATCAAATTGAACCCCAATTGAAAAACCCTAATTTTAGAGAAACCTAATTCTTCGTTGTCGTCGGCGAGCAAGCCGCCAACTCGCTGGAGGTTAGATAGGGTGCCGGCGAGCTATCCACCACCAGTTCCAACCCATCACCGTTAGTTCGTTGCCGTCGGCGAGCAAGCTTCAGGTAAGTTTTCTTTCTCTCTCTTCGATCTTCTCCTGCGATGTTCATACTTTCTTTCTCTCTCTTCGATCTTCTTCTGCGTTCTTTCTTTCTCTCTCTTCTTCTGCGATTTTTCTTTCTCTCTCTTCGATCTTCTTCTGCGATGTATTTTCTTAATGTCTTCATACTTTATTTTTTATACAGAAGACTTATTCTTTCTATCTTTTGAATTTTGATACTTTCCTCTTTCTTTAATATTCTTTTTTATATATAAATACTCTTTGTCTGCCAACTTCTTTTTTTCCCCTTTTTCTTTTTGGAAGGCTGTAGGAGCGCTGGTGCTGCACTTCTTTGTACTATATTAACTCTTTTTTTTTTTAACTCCATACCAATTTCAGTTTCTTTTAGAGAAAAATAATATCCAAAAATAATAAAAAAAAAAATAAAATAAAATAAAAATATTAAAACCACAAAAGCATAGAATAATAATAATTAAAATTGCGCCTCGCCTACGAGATGCGTGCGCCTTCGCCTTGCGCCTCGGTGCACTTTGCGCCTAGCGCCTAGCGCCTCGGTGCACTTTGCGCCTAGCGCTTCGGTGCGCCTAGCGCTTCGGTGCGCCTAGCGCCTTTTAAAACTAAGTAGGGTATGTTCGTCGAGTGCATATAACTAGTAGCACAAATTCAAGTGAAGCACAAGCCAAAGCACACTTGTGTGAGGAGTTGTGCTTAGGGCATTTCATTGTAAGTTGCGAACACAAGCTACGACACAACCTATTACATAACTGTGCCTAGGGAAAAAATTGTGGATGCAGTCGCGTTTGCAATATCAGTTGCAATGACGCGGAAGGAGATTGTAACGGATGAATGGAACATAATGCACTTAAGGCTGTGTGAATTTTTAAAAAAACACAAACAGATTTTTTCCTATAATAGTAAAACAGATTTTCACTTCAAAGTTTAACTAGTATTCCATGATTTCGTTCTACATAATTTGACCACAATGAGAGTTTGGGTCATATATATGGTGAATACATAATAATTTAAAAAATGAGTTTTATCCTAGGCTACATTTAGACAAATGCTAACTCATATACATTATTCAACTTGAAAGCCCATGTCACGTTTATGCTTTCATTGTCTCTTTTATCCAATTCTGACAAGTAACGGATGTAACCGGAGAAAAAAAAATTCTAATACGGCGAGTCAGCGTTACATAACTGATATCATGGCAAGAAGGCCGTGAATTCATTGTAGCATTACGTAACAACATTTCACGGAAATGGCAAGTTCAAAATAGGTTATAGAACGGACATTGCATAACTATTCCATGACTGCTTGAGCTAGACTTTGGATAGTGTTTTGTGATGACACTTGGACTCCTCATAAGAACTACACTCTCCGTCCCAGAAAGATCTGAACACTTGTTGGGACACGTATTTTACGGTGATAAATTGCAGTGTGGTTATCAAATGTTATTTTATTCAAAAAGTAGATGAGATAGGAGTTAGTGGGGTATTTTTTATTAAAGGAGGGAGAAAGTTGGGTAACTTTTCATTGATAAGAGGTAGAGTGTGGGCCAAATAAGTATAAAAGAAATAACATACTAAAGTGGGACCATGTCAAAAATGGAAGTGTTCAAACTAATTTGAGACAAACATAAAAGGAAAGTGTTCAAACTATTCTGGGACGTACGGAGTATTGTATATAAGAAGATTCTTTACAGCTTATGATTACACCTTTCAGTTCAAAAATAAGAAAAGCTTAGTCTGATAAATAAATTTAGTTCCTAAAGCTAAATTTTCAACTTTTTAATCACAATTAATATCATTAGTTACTAATTAATATATAAAACTAGAGTGACACTTTTTGAGATTAAAACTAATAATTATCATTATTTTCAGGGAGACTTTTATTATCATCGTTAATTACTTTATGCTTAGGGATTTTTGAGAGGTTAAAGAGATAAACTTTGAGATGTACATCTATATATATTATCTAAAACTCAAGGCAAAGAATTATCATGCTGCCACATGTACTCCCCCTCTCCCAAACAAATGACACAAAGTAAACAATGAAACTATTTATGAAAAGTCTCGAACCCATAACTTCTCATTTGAAATACAAAAACACTAACCAACTAATCTACAATCTCACATATGTCTTTGTGGGGGAAAAAAAAGTATATACAGACAAGATAGCATACACCCAACAATTATTGAATTCAGTAACTGATAAGCAAATAGAAAACTCACAATTACATCTCATTATCCGAAAATGACAATTTCATATCTTAAAACATAAAACCAAATAATTTGAGTAAAATAAATTTTTGAAAGTATAGTGACTCCTTTAATCTCTTGTATGAGTAATGTTTTTTTTCAAATGACCATCAATCGTATGTTTAGCTCTCATTAGCATGTTTGATTAAAATTTTGATTGTATTTGCTAGATCAGTAACAAAAGATGGATACAGTCTAAGCTACATGTGTTTTTTGACTACTACTTTGATATTGAAAGGTTTTTAGTTTGGTTTTAACAAAAAAAAAAAAAAGTTTTAATTTGGTGATTTGTAAAATTAGGATCCCATTTTTCTTAGTAATGGAAGATGGCTAATTGGTTAAAGTTAATCTATTGCACTACTGTAGCTAGCACAAAATGTGAGGTTTCAAGATTATTTTATAATGGTATAAAATCTAATCTCATATATTAGTAAATAAAATGATATGGGGCATTACCTTGCCAACAACTAGTTATTCTTTGACTCTTCTTTTTTCCATTAATTTAAGTAATTTCTTTCTGTCTTTTCTCTTTTTTTTTATTCATTTTATTTCTTTTATGTCTTGTTCATTATGTTTAGTGTTGTAGTCTAGGGTGTGGTTGAACCCTAGTATGATATCATACATGAATTTTTTTCCGTAAATTGCTAATTTAATTATTTTATGTTCTTGCTTACTTGAATTGTGCTATCTAAGTTAGATGTGATTTAGTTTTGACTGAACCTAATATCTTTATTATCAACAAAGTTGGATTTAGATGGTTGTATTCTCCATGAAAATAGGTAAAGCAAATTGTTAAACATTTTAGGATGTCATGTTTAACGTCTTTAATGTGCAAAATTCCATGAGAATATGTATGATTGCATATTAGCGAAGCCATTAGTACTCGAGAAAGGTTATTGGTATTATAAACGGCGCATATTTCCTTTGAGCATTATGACTTGATTATTTGGGGTAGGGATCTATCTTTGTATTGATTCATGCTAGTGGTAATACAAAGCTAAAAAAAATATTATTCGATTTCTTATTTGTTATTTTAGTCTTAGATATAATCCCTCATATCTATTTCTTCTTCAGTCTTGTCACTATCAGAAAATCAATCTTAAAACAACCTTCTTTTAGTGGGATCGACCCTGCATTACACTACTACATTATTATGAGTATTAATCAGGTTATTTATTTTTTTTGGGTATGAGAAACGCCTATCAGTTCTCCACATATAACCCACCCTTCAAGTTGCAACATTTCCTCGTCGCTTCTTGCAAAATTAAATATCCATCGCCTTTTTCATAACCTTACAATAGCTTGAAGCATTCATGCAGCGCCGAAATGAACTTCAGCTTGGTAATAGGTTTGATATCTAAGAAGCCAAAGACTAGATACACTATGCCAGTGGTCTCAAGGAGTATCTACTGTTCCGGATTCAACAGTTGTACACAAAAGGAATGCGAGAAAGCAAACAAAATTCTCAGTCCGACAACGACGGATTTAGATATAGCAATGTACCAAGTCATCACTTGTTTAATCACCGATTGACGTATATTACCAGCTTGTCTTTTTGTGTGCAAAACAGATTACAACCTACAAATGGGAGGGACAAAGGCCACCTTCTAGAAAGGATCACAATTGACGACAACTCCTGAGCGAAGTTTGTATGACTCTATCACTGCTTCTAGTTTTGTTAAATATTAAGTTTTTCTAGCACTCGCATCAAGTTTATTATGTCGATAATGTTTATTTCTTCTTTTTATTGTATGTTGGCTAAGAGTATCATGACTATATTGTACATCATTTTCCACGCTATCTTGTTTCTCATTCTAGTTAGAAAACTATTCTTACCATCTTGCATAATTCCAATTCCAAATGATAGACAGTTACTTATAAAAAAAGGCTGGCAAAGCATTTCAATACTCCTCCCTAAAACTGAAATTGCTAAGATATAAGACGCTCTCACCCGGGACCGGGAAGCAACGAATACTTTCAACCGGATATTTGTAAGACTCTCTATCTCCCGTAACTAGCTCTCCAACGAGATGGAATGACGGAAAATGAGTAGTAATCGTACTCGCATAAGAAATGCAAACTTTAACAACCATAATTGCACAGTGAATGCTAAACAAAACACAATGATTATAAAAAGATACGAACATAAAACACAAGCATTATGTACTTTATAATCTATGATACTCAGTATAACCTGATTATCTTTATTCCCAATCCCTTTCTACAAGGCTCATGCTCACTGAGTAATTATTCCCTTTTCCTTTCGTAAAATTATTCATGCTCACCGAGTATATTGACCTTTATTTTAACATTGTGCTCTAAAATCAATAGTTTACGAAATTCCTTGCGGCTCCTGGAATGTTAGCCTGTGTGTGTGCGCGCGCGTGCGTGCGAGTGTGTCCGTACATATATATATATATATATATATATATATATATATATATATATATATATATATATATATATATATATAACCCAGTGCATATAGCACAGGAACTGTCAGCCAGGAGTAGTGAACCTCAAGGGTAGGTACCCTCTAAGCTCAAAAAGGATCCTTTTTATGTAAACAACAATACGAACAGAATTAATCACCATACTGTACTGACTTCACCACTAAGGCCCTGCTCTTTCAAAAACTAAAAATAACTTCTGGAAAATAAATTTCAATCAATTTTAAATAGCAAAAATCAATTTAGATTAGTAAAAGTCAGATTTAATCAGCATAAATAAGTATTCATCAATAAAAATCAGTTTTGATGAGTAAATTCTCCATGTTCTCTAGTACTTCTACCATACATCTTTTTTGATTTTTTTTTTTTTAAGAAATACTTCTACCATTCTTCCTGGTAGATTTAGGCCCCAATAATGTACCTTCTGTCTCTTACTTTATTCCAATACTTCTGCTTCAATACTTCTGCTACTTCTCTGTTACTAGATACTTATACCGTTCCTTCTGGCAAGTTTAGGCCCCATTAATGTACCTTCACTTTATTCAATACTTCTGCTACTTCTGTATTACTTCAACCAATAATTCTACCATCTCTCTCTTAATTTTAACACATCACATGGATTCAAGGTAATCATGCCATTTAATAAAGTGAAAGTATTAAAAAAAAACGGAGAGAATATCAGTGTTGATGAGCAAAGATCAGTTTCGACAACAAAATAACCCAGCAAAAATTAATGCTCCAAAATTAATCTTATTATTAACATGTGCAACAATAACAATATGTCAAAGTCTTAATCCCATCAGATGGAGATTGGTTGTACGAGTTAAGATTTGATCTCCGATGGTCGTTTACATGGATCTTCTGCCTCCATTCTCTTCTATCAAGTGCTACATGCTCCTCCAATCCTAATAATCATATCGTTTCTAACACCTTTCATCCAAGCATCTTCAGCCTCCCTCGACTTCTTCTAACAATTCCCGGATCTCAACCTTCCACTAACCTCACTGATGCATTTATCCGACACCTCACATTTTGGTTTGACATGAAGATTAGAAACAACTGTTAACTTAAGTTAAACAATTTTTGTAGATAGAGAGATAAAAAGTGTTATAATGCTAAGAAAAAGAGGTCAATGTGATTGAGTAAGAGAGAGAGAAAGAGAGAATGTTAGCTTTGGGCCCAAATCACATGAATATAAAGAGTGTGAGACAGAGAGATAGTGGAGGGACCCACATCACATGGATTTAGTGGGGTACATTTTCCATTTAAGGTACCGGGACCATTATTTATGAACTAACCAATATAGTATACAGGACAGCTATAAAAGGACGGAGGGAGTATGTGTTTTATCTTACATATATATAACAATTTTCGTAGTAATAGGGATGATGACCCTAAAAAAAATAGAGCCAACAAAAAAAGTTTGATTATAGAAATTTATAGCAATGAAGTTGGCAAAAAGAAGACAATAAACAATAGAAAAAAGAACAATATTAACAGCAACAAAGAAGAGAAGAACAAGAGCAGATTTCCAGAAAAAAACAGCAGCAATGAAACAGCACAAGAGTGTAAAATCATGACAGCACAAATTCTATTTATTGCCCTTAGGCAGATACCACGTCAAAAGGTGAAAAATACTCACAATTGCTTGAAAACAGGAGCTTCTACGTGGCTCAATTCAAGACAAAGAAATCGCCCTCCACGTCTGAGTACCCTGACATAAAAAAATGATAGAAAAGCTAGTTTGGCTGTAATTTTCCAGAAATTTATTTTTAATGCAGGTGAAAAGAACAAAGATTAAAAGTTGTAATTACATCCATAGGCTATAATATAAGAGCAGACTTTTACCTATATGCTTCTGCCAGAGTTTTCTCTATGTGGGTGACATTTCTGATCCCAAATGCAATAGTGTATCCGTCCATCGAATTATCTTCAAACTTCAATGATTCTGCATCTCCCTCCACCCATATTAGAGACCTATCTTCTTTAAGACCTATAGTATTGGCAAAGAATACATCTTTAAGAAAAGTAAACTCAAAATAAAAAGAAAGGGGCAGATAGGAGAGGTTAGTGAGTAACAAGAAAACAATGAAGTGAGCCTAGGTCGAAGTGGAATAATAGACTTGTCAAACATGAGCCTTACTACGGCTTGTATATGTTAGTTTATTCAGATTTTAAGCTAGCCTTGAACCATTAATTAAGTTTCTTTGACGGACAAGCTGAGCATAAAGAATTCCGAGCTCGTCTATATTATTAAATGAGAAAGACTCAAAATACGAGCCGAAACATATATTTTTTAAAAAAAAAAAGCCAGATGAAGGAGCTTTATTAGTGAACAAGCCATTATTCGTTCATGAGGTATGCACTATGTCAGTTTCACTTCAAAAATAGACTTAAAAGGAAAATTGAGTTGGAGTCACATGAAGACATGAAAACATAAGTAAGTGTAACTTGAAGAACATTTGTCAATGTAACTTTTAAACTCAGCTCAAGCCTAGTTCACTAAGTTAAGCTTCATCTATCACTTGGTGAACCAAATGTGACATCTTCAATGATAAGAAATATGCAAGACCATTCAATAATTTAGGCAGTTTGTAGAAGATCATGTACAATGAAAAAAGAGAAGATACAGTTGGAAATATACTGATAAATTTTAGGAAAAATTGTCAAAATAAATCCTAATCAGGTGTTTTCTCATATTAATCGCAACTTTGATTTATTTAAAATTGATCCCAAGTTCAGGGGGTTATCTTCCCAAATTGGCCCTAAAGTAAACTTAATCGGTTAAACAAGTAAAATAGGCCACATGGCACGTTTTAATTTGCCAAAATATGTAAAAAGAATTTAGCACTTTTTTTTCTTTCCATCAACAAGCACCATAGCTTCTATCCCTCCTTCTCAGTCAAATCACCATGCTACCACCACCATAGCTTTGCAACACCCTCTCTACCAATCTCTCATTTTCTGCAAAAACTCGTGTCCTTTCCCATGCTATGTTCTCTAACCACCACCAAGGCCTACCAACTATGCCCACCAAAACCTTTGTAGCTACCTTCTGATTATAGTTTTTTATTCATCGATTTTGACAAAAGAAGTGAACTAGCCCCTTTTCTTCACATCTAAAAGAATGAGCCCAGAAAAGAAAAAGAAGATATCTCCATTAGAGGTCTTATTTTTTCTGTACACAACTTCTATATATAACCATGTCTTCCATTCTCAAACTCTTTATGTGGTGGTTTCTTCCATTTTAGTTTAGTTGTCTAATTCAGATTTTGAAATCAAAGTTTTTTCCTATAATTCATAGAGACATGATTGTTGTGATTTTGGTTTAAGGTTTTGGTGAAATCAAGTTGGTTGAGTGGAACATATAAATATGTTTATGGTGTGGAAGTCTTAATAAAGCATGAAGAAAGAGAGGAGACAAAAGGGGTCCTTGGGAGGCTATGGTGGTGGTGGTAAGAAAGGTGCGGGATTCAGGATGGTCGTGATCATTGGTACCGGATATTGTTGGGTTTGGGGGAAGAGAGAAAAGGAGAAAACTGATGCAGGACAATAGGCACGGAAGGGGGAGGATAGAGACATGAGACCGGTTAAACAAGTTGCAGGTAACAGCTCAATTATGGAAGATTACCCCAAAATTTGGGATTACTTATAGATAAATGAAAGGTGGGATTAATATAAGGAGACACTTCAAACTTGGGATTTAATTAGACAATTTTTCCAATTATACACAAAGCTCAAAATATTTTTTATAAATAAATGAAAGTTGAAATTAATATGGGAAGACAATTCAAACTTAGGATTTAATTTGACAAGTTTTCCAATTATTATAGAAAGTTTATAATTTTACCTCTTTCCAAAGCCCTCTTTTTACCAACATCTAACATATTTGGGTTTATATCACAAACATATATATTAGTTTCTTCCTGTAGATAATCTTCAGATACACCTAGCAATGATCTGCGCTTAATTGATTCCAGAACCCTGAAAGCAACATCACCTGCCATATTAACAAAATGCCACGGCGTTTTAGACAGATATCAACAGAAATCAATCCAAATATATATTTTTAGGATCAGAAACACATTTACTGCACCAAATTACTACAAATTAGATGCCACACCCTGCCCTCCCTCTTGATCCTTGGGATCCACTACTCATGAATATTGCTCTTAATTGATGATGAAAGTATCCATATATAGAAAACGGTTCACCTCATGTAATTCCTAAAGTGCAGTCATATAATTGAGATATGAAGCAAAAGAAAAAAAAACGAAGTTCTCCTACTGACCTCAACACGAAAAAGATCATTCCACATTTGATCCTAATGCACACATTCATTACATATCCAGTCCAGCCCAAATTTACAAATAACCTCAGCCACAGAGCTGTATCCACCTTATCGTACAAAAGGGTTATTCAGACTCACGGCCACTAAGTACGTGGCCTAAACATCCACATAATGCACCTATTGGCTCACTGAACCTGAAAATTATCATTATATTGAGCCTTTTAGACACATTGCAACCGAAAAAGACCCTAAGGTTCTTTGGGGCCTTCAACAAATCAACTTCACAATATAGTTGCCTAAGTTAAGCTATCATGTTTTCTTTCTGATTAGATGCTATTCATGTTTTTCCTAAATGCCACATAGGCACAAAAAAATGTAAATACTGCATAAGAAAGACTAGAACATTGTCCAACGTTTTGACTTCAACACATACTAGATTGAAAGTCAACAATACAAGAATTAATACTCCCTCTGTTTTTTTTATCATTCTCACTTTCCTGTGCGCGTGTCCCAATGCACCTCTTTGAACTTAAATACCTTTCATTATACATTAGCAAAAATTATAACGATTGAATATTAATAAAGTACTAATTGAGACGAATCATACAAGAGCCCACATGACTATGTTTTTCTTATAAATTGAAAAAATTGAGAATATTCTTTCTAAGTATGAATAGTGTCAAGATTCCAAGTGAGAAAGATATAAAAAAAACAGAGGGAGTATTTAACAACTTCTAATTCAAACAACAGAAGCATGTACAATTCTTTTATCTGACTTGATCTTGATCTGCGAATGTCATCATAATTTCACATGGCTTATACAACACCTGCATTGAGTTACAGTTTATGATAACAGCTCAAATGGTCAGAACATGAGAACTGACCTGTCCCACCAGCCACATCAAGATGCTTCATTCCAGGAAATGGATTCAGTTCTTCTACCAATCTGACAGGACAAATATGGGTTGTGATCTATATGAAAGATTAGAAACCATGAAAGCTAAAAATGCATTTGATACGCAATCATAGAGGGAAGGAGAGGGAGGGAAAGAGTGAACATGTATTTTCTTTCCAAATTATTCTAACATTAGAAGAAGATAAACAAATAAACAATTCATCAAAAGTGGATAAAAAATCCTTCCCTTCCCTCATCCCATTCCACATCAAATCAACGAAAATGGGGCCCTTAATCTTCTTGCTTCCTATTCCCTAACCCAATCACACTGTATACATAAGCAACTCCAGTGACGAGTTCACTAAGAACAGAAACAAACCTATCCTTCCATAACCGGTGTAGGCCAGCACTCATTAAGTCATTCATTAAATCATAGTTTGATGAAACACTTGTAAAGATATTTCCAACCATCTGACTTTTCTCCTCCTCTCGCACCTCCTTGAAACCTGAAAGAGAATTGCGGATCAATCTATTAAACTGAATACAGGATTGCCTAAATAAAATTATAAATATCCAATGCAAGAGTCCCTCACTATAGAGGGTCATGGTACTACAATCACCAAAACCCCAGAAAGGAAATACACCAGACAGCCAGTTGCTTCACAATTATTAAAAAAGGGAGATATCAGTGAGACAATTGTATTGGTTGTTTACAACTACGACGAAAATATGCCAATTAAAGACTCTTTCACCAGTATGGAAGATGCACAAAATAAGAGGGGATGCACCACGAAACACCATGTGTCCTCATATAATTTTGAAATATCAAATAATATTGTGGATCTAGTGATGTTAAAAAACCATAACCGACAATCATCCCATAAGAGATAGCTGATACACACAAAATAGATCTGTTTGCACATTCACTCTTGCCTCTTATTCCAATATATCTTATAGAATAGAAATCTACAAATGTCAAACCAACCAACGACAAAAGAAAGATAATTAAAGCAGAAATAAATATATCTAGTCACTCTCTTTAACATAACCTCTATTGGAAAAATAAAGCACAATCAACAAAGACAATATCACTTGCAGAAAACACAGTTCCTGATAGCTCTAGACAAATACTTAAAAGCATCGTTTGCGGAATATTCAATGCCCTTCACTAGCAGCTGAACAGCATTACACCACAACCAATGATGGCAGCATAAGAGCAAAAATTGCTTGCCAGTTTCAGTACAACCTGTTGATTCCAAATTATAATCACTAAAATTCATTTTATTCATCCAAAGACCAATATTACCAATGAGCCTTAAACATACCAGAGAGAGAGAGAAAGGGAGGAAAAGGGAAAACATACCGAAGCTAGTAGCATGAGAATGCAGACGAGAAGCGGAAGAAAGCAGAGGCAAAAGCCTAGAGCGCGTAGTCCTAGCAAATGTCCGCAATGCCATTGATAGTGTCTGCTCGGTAGTGTCTGCTCGGTGTCAATGTGAACGTAGTAGCATACGCTAAAACTCTGCCGGCTAATATCAATTCTTGAATAATGAAACCAACAAATTAGGTGCTAATTCGCCGCCCAGGATCAATTAAACCAACAAATGAAACCACATTATAATTCTACATTCATATGAAAATTAGGGCTAAAACTCTGCCGGCTAATATCAATTCTTGAATAATGAAACCAACAAATTAGGTGCTAATTCGCCGCCCAGGATCAATTAAACCAACAAATGAAACCACATTATAATTCTACATTCATATGAAAATTAGGGCACATTTCAAAGCACTGAACAAAGTAACAACCAAATTAATATCAAATTTAAAATAAATTCACATATTCAAAGCTCAATGAGTTACACATTCATATCCAAATTATTATGGCATACTTCAAACCAAGAAGCAAACTAAGAAGAAAACTTACACCAATTGTCAAAATAATATCAGGTTTCCAATTAATGTGTACACATATATAGATATATAATTAGGGCTATTTTAAAATTAGGGAGAAACATACCAAAGCGGGTAATTTGAAAATGGAAAGGCAAGAGGGAAAAGAAGCAGAGAATGGGTAATTCATATGACGAGTGACGACTGGAAATTAGAGATTCCGATGAGTGACGATTGACGATTGGAAATTAGAGATTCCGACGAGTGACGAGCGGCTAATTTTCCGGCAATCAGCGAGTACCAAAGCAAGAAGGAGTTGAAGAGAGAGGACAAGGGCTGGTAATTTGTTTTTTTCTTTAGGTACAATAACAAGTCATAAGAGCAGGAATTTTTTGTTAAATGAGACCTTTTAAATATTTTTTTTTGTTAAATGGGACCTTAATATATATTTTTTTGTGAAATAACACCTTATAAAATTTTTTTTTGTCAAAAGGCACCAAAACTAGAAATTCCGGTGACCAAGTCAACTTTCAGACCAGTTTACTCACTTATTCCGGTGACAAATGTTGAGCGAGCGCTACAAAACTGCGTTCAAACACTTTGAAAGCTTCCGTCACATCAGATTCAACCTGCTGATACTGTTGTGGATCATGATCTGAATCACTAGGATCCAAACTACTGGCAGATTTTTCACCGGAATAAGTGAGTCAACTGGCCTGGAAGTTGACTTTGCCACCGGAATTTCTAGTTTTGGTGCCTTTTGACAAAAAAAAAAATTTATAAGGTGCTATTTCAAAAAAAAAAAAATTTAAGGTCCCATTTGACAAAAAATTCTAAGAGCAGTCAACTGACCTAAACCATAGTTAAACACTAAAGCTTGTGTTTTTATAATTAAAATTAGTTTTTGGACCCGTGCAAAAATGCACGGGAAGAGATTTGCTCAATAAGACTATGGCTACAACTAGGGCTGCACACCCGACCCGGACCGGACCCGACTGGACCGGTGGACCGGTTCAGTAAGTTTGCACGGACCTGGACCGGACCGGTTTTGATTCCGGTCCAGATCGGACCGGTTTTGATTCCAGTCTAGACCGGACCGGACCTGTTTTTCTAATTTGTACTAATTTGGTGCAGTAAATGTGTTTCTGATTCTAAAAATATATTTTTGGATTGAATTCTGTTGATATCTGTCTAAAACGCAGTGGCATTTTGTTAATATGGCAGGTGATGTTGCTTTCAGGGTTCTGGAATCAATTAAGCGCAGATCATTGCTAGGTGTATCTGAAGATTATCTACAGGAAGAAACTATTATATATGTTTGTGATATAAACCCAAATATGTTAGATGTTGGTAAAAAGAGGGCTTTGGAAATGTCTTTACAAGTGTTTCATCAAACTATGATTTAATGAATGACTTAATGAGTGCTGGCCTACACCGGTTATGGAAGGATAGGTTTGTTTCTGTTCTTAGTGAACTCGTCACTGGAGTTGCTTATGTATGCAGTGTGATTGGGTTAGGGAATAGGAAGCAAGAAGATTAAGGGCCCCATTTTCGTTGATTTGATGTGGAATGGGATGAGGGAAGGGAAGGATTTTTTATCCACTTTTAATGAATTGTTTATTTGTTTATCTTCTTCTAATGTTAGAATAATTTGGAAAGAAAATACATGTTCACTCTTTCCCTCCCTCTCCTTCCCTCTATGATTGCGTATCAAATGCATTTTTAGCTTTCATGGTTTCTAATCTTTCATATAGATCACAACCCATATCTGTCCTGTCAGATTGGTAGAAGAACTGAATCCATTCCCTGGAATGAAGCATCTTGATGTGGCTGGTGGGACAAGTCAGTTCTCATGTTCTGACCATTTGAGCTGTTATCATAAACTGTAACTCAATGCAAGTGTTGTATAAGCCATGTGAAATTATGATGACATTCGCAGATCAAGATCAAGTCAGATAAAGGAATTGTACATGCTTCTGTTGTTTAAATTAGAAGTTGTTAAATACTCCCTCTGTTTTTTTTTTTTTATATCTTTCTCACTTGGAATATTGACACTATTCATACTTAGAAAGAATATTCTCAATTTTTTTCAATTTATAAGAAAAACATAGTCATGTGGGCTCTTGTATGATTCGTCTCAATTAGCACTTTATTACTACCTCCGTCCCAGAATAGTCTGAACACTTTCCTTTTATGTTTGTCCCAAATTAGTTTGAACACTTCCATTCACGGCATGTTCCCACCATTAATATATTATTTCTTCTACACATCTTTGGCCCACACTCTACCTTTTATCAAAAAAATGTTACTCAATTTTCTCTCTCCTCTAATAAAAAATACCCCACCAACTCCTACCACATCTACTTTTTAAATAAAATAACATTTGATAACCACACCACAACTTATCACCTTAAACTACGTGTCCCAACAAGTGTTCAGATCTTTCTGGGACGGAGAGAGTAATATTCAATCGTTATAATTTTTACTAATATATAATTAAAGATATTTAAGTTCAAAGAGGTGCATTGGGACACGCGCACAGGAAAGTGAGAATGATAAAAAAAACAGAGGGAGTATTAATTCTTGTATTGTTGACTTTCAATCTAGTATGTGTTGAAGTCATAACGTTGGACAATTGAATATTGTTTAACCAAGCTGTTCTTGTGTGATTTTTTATTAGACATTTTGGGTTTTCATATAGTGATCACAGGATACATTGCTTTATGCATAACATGTCACTAAATAGCATTAGCTTAAGCTGTAGGTTGTGTCCATTTTATTGATATGAAATCTCTAGATCACTGACTTGTCGTTATCATTATTATTGCTGACTGCTGTGATAATAATAATATTTATGAGTTTTAATCTCATAAAGTGTCACTCTAGTTTTATATATTAGTCAGTCAGTATTAATGATATTAATTTTGATTAAAAAGGGGAAAATTTAAGTTTTATGAACTAAATTTATTTGTCAGACTAAGCTTTTCTGATTTTTGAACTGAAAGGTGTAATCATAAGTTGTAAAGAATATACTTTTTTCTTTACAATGTTCTAGTCTTTCTTATGCAATATTTACATTTTTTTGTGCCTATGTGGCATTTAGGAAAAACATGAATAGCATCTAATCATAAAGAAAACATGATAGCTTAACTTAGGCAACTATATTGTGAAGTTGATTTGTTGAAGGCCCCAAAGAACCTTAGGGTCTTTTTCGGTTGCAATGTGTCTAAAAGGCTCAATATAATGATAATTTTCAGGTTCAGTGAGCCAATAGGTGCATTATGTGGATGTTTAGGCCACGTACTTAGTGGCCGTGAGTCTGAATAACCCTTTTGTACTATAAGGTGGATACAGCTATGTGGGCCGAGGTTATTTGTAAATTTGTGGTGGACTTGGATATGTAATGAATGTGTGCATTAGGATCAAATGTGGAATGATCTTTTTCGTGTTGAGGTCAGTAGGAGAACTTCGTTTTTTTTTCTTTTGCTTCATATCTCAATTATATGAATGTGCACTTTAGGAATTCCATGAGGTGAAACGTTTTCTATATATGGATACTTTCATCATCAATTAAGAGCAATATTCATGACCAGTGGATCCCAAGGATCAAGAGGGAAGGCAGGGTGTGGCATCTAATTTGTAGTAATTTGGTGCAGTAAATGTGTTTCTAATCCTAAAAATATATTTTTGGATTGATTTCTGTTGATATCTGTCTAAAACGCATTGGCATTTTGTTAATATGGCATGTGATGTTGCTTTGAGGGTTCTGGAATCAATTAAGCGCAGATCATTGCTAGGTGTATCTGAAGATTATCTACAGGAAGAAACTAATATATATGTTTGCGATATAAACCCAAATATGTTAGATGTTGGTAAAAAGAGGGCTTTGGAAAGAGGTAAAATTATAAACTTTCTATAATAATTGGAAAACTTGTCAAATTAAATCCTAAGTTTGAATTGTCTTCCCATATTAATTCCAACTTTCATTTATTTATAAAAAATATTTTGAGCTTTGTGTATAATTGGAAAAATTGTCTAATTAAATCCCAAGTTTGAAGTGTCTTCTTATATTAATCCCACCTTTCATTTATCTATAAGTAATCCCAAATTTTGCGGTAATCTTCCATAATTGAGCCCTGTTACCTGCAACTTGTTTAACCGGTCCCATGTCTCTATCCTCCCCCTTCCGTGCCAATTGTCCTGCATCACTTTTCTCCTTTTCTCTCTTCCCCCAAACCCAACAAAATCCAGTACCAATGATCACGACCATCCTGAATCCCGCACCTTTCTTACCACCACCACCATAGCCTCCCAAGGACCCCTTTTGTCTCCTCTCTTTCTTCATGCTTTATTAAGACTTCCACACCATAAACATATTTATATGTTCCACTCAACCAACTTGATTTCACCAAAACTTTAAACCAAAATCACAACAATCATGTCTCTATGAATTATAGGAAAAAACTTTGATTTCAAAATCTGAATTAGACAACTAAACTAAAATGGAAGAAACCACCACATTAAGAGTTTGAGAATGGAAGACATGGTTATATATAGAAGTTGCGTACAGAAAAAATAAGACCTCTAATGGAGATATCTTCTTTTTCTTTTCTGGGCTCATTCTTTTAGATGTGAAGAAAAGGGGCTAGTTCACTTCTTCTGTCAAAATCGATGAATAAAAAACTATAATCAGAAGGTAGCTACAAAGGTTTTGGTGGGCATAGTTGGTAGGCCTTGGTGGTGGTTAGAGAACATAGCATGGGAAAGCACATGAGTTTTTGCAGAAAATGAGAGATTGGCAGAGAGGGTGTTGCAAAGCTATGGTGGTGGTAGCATGGTGATTTGACTGAGAAGGAGGGATAGAAGCTATGGTCTTTGGTTGAAGGAAAAAAAAAAAAGTGTGCTAAATTCTTTTTACATATTTTGGCAAATTAAAACGTGCCATGTGGCCTATTTTACTCGTTTAACCGATTAAGTTTACTTTAGGGCCAATTTGGGAAGATAACCCCCTGAACTTGGGATCAATTTTAAATAAATCAAAGTTGCGATTAATATGAGAAAACACCTGATTAGGATTTATTTTGACAATTTTTCCTAAAATTTATCAGTATATTTCCAACTGTATCTTCTCTTTTTTTTATTGTACATGATCTTCTACAAACTTCCTAAATTATTGAATGGTCTTGCATATTTCTTATAATTGAAGATGTCACATTTGGTTCACCAAGTGATAGATGAAGCTTAACTTAGTGAACTAGGCTTGAGCTGAGTTTAAAAGTTACATTGACAAATGTTCTTCAAGTTACACTTACTTATGTTTTCATGTCTTCATGTGACTCCAACTCAATTTTCCTTTTAAGTCTATTTTTGAAGTGAAACTGACATAGTGCATACCTCATGAACGAATAATGGCTTGTTCACCAATAAAGCTCCTTCATCTGGCTTTTTCTTAAAAAAAATATATGTTTCGGCTCGTATTTTGAGTCTTACTCATTTAATAATATAGACGAGCTCGCAATTCTTTATGCTCAACTTGTCCGTCAAAGAAACTTAATTAATGGTTCAAGGCTAGCTTAAAATCTGAATAAACTAACATATACAAGCCGTAGTAAGGCTCATGTTTGACAAGTCTATTATTCCACTTCGACCTAGGCTCACTTCATTGTTTTCTTGTTCCTCACTATTAACAGGGCTGCACACCGGTCTCGGACCGGACCTGACCCAGCTGGACCGGTTCAGTAAGTTTGCACGGACCTGGATCGGACCGGTTTGACCTGTTTGGTTTTTAGAGGTTTTTTTCCTAATTCAAAAAAAAAAAAAAATCAGAAAATTGGATACACAAAATAAAAACAGAAATTCAATACGAAAAACTAAAGCACGAAATCAGATTAAAGAAAAAAAAATAAAACTGACGAAAAAACGAAAAAAAAAACATAAAACTGACGAAAAAAACGAAATTTAAAAACATATATTGAAATAGAAATAAAAAACGAAATCGGAACAAAAAAAAGAAATTTAATTGAAAAAACAAGAAATAAACTGACAAGAAAACGAAAAAAAAAACAGAGAATTAGTAACTTACAGTTGTTGGAGACGACAGAACGAAGAGACGAAGAGAAGCGTTGAGAAGATGGTGTGCTGTGGCGATGTGGCCTGTGGGAAGACGACAGAGAACGAAGATGGTGCAGTGCGTCGAAGACTGTGAGAACTGGGAAGACGAAGAGAAGAGAAGAGGAGAGAGAGAGTTGTGCGGCTGGTTCGTGTGCTAGGGTTTAGTTTTAGGAACTTACTGATCTTTACTTTCCTAGACCTTTTAAAAGTTGGAATACTCGGCACTGTTCATATGCTAAGGCTTACAAAATTCACGACCCTTCATCTGCTTTCATCTCAGCCACATATTCTTTCCTTTTTCTCGTCATCTACAAAATGCGATTTATGGGTTAGATGGACAAATCTGAGCCTTCCATCACAGCTGCATCTCAACCGCCCGATTTACTTCTTCTCCTTTCTCCTTTCGCTGGCACACGTATCTCACTCACTCCCTCTCTCATCTTTTCCAGATCTAGAAAGTTTAGGGTTTCGGCTATGGCAGAGCACGCATAAATCAAAGGCCGAATCAACGCTTGAGAAGATCACCCAGAAAAATCACCAATGAGACTCATCTTCCAATTCCGATTCCGAATTCGTCAGGCCAGTTAATAGCTCCTCTCCAAAACATCGTCGTTCGTTTCCATTTTTTCTTCAGATTTAGATTATTTCGACAATTTTTCCATATGCTTTTAATCTCACTCCTCTGCTGTTTTCTTAAACCTTCCAACAAATTCCACAAATTATGTATTGCAAGCTCCTTTCTCTAAGCAAGAGGTTAGGTTTTTTCTCTTTAAATCTCCTTTTTTTTCATGCAGGGATTGAAATTAACAGATCGATTTTATATTTGTTAAAATTTTGGATAGAATATGTAACTCTACTCTCTTATTTTTACTTATAGCTATTGTTATTATGGTAATTGTGTTGGGTTGGTCTTTCTTTTATAATTTTAGGTTATTGAATTTTGGAGATTTTTCAATTCTACATGGTAATTTGAGCGCTTTTGATTGAATCTTAGCCTTTTAGTTTGCACCATAGGCTCTTTTCGGTTTGCTTGCATCTCCTTTCATTTTTCGAAATAGTTACCATGTAATTTAAGTGTTTTTCAATTATACATGGTACTAGGGCTGTTCAGAGTGTGGTCTGGACCGCACCAAACCGCAACCCAAACCGTTTTTTCGCGGTTTGGGTTGGTTTGCGGTTTCAAAATTGCGGTTTGGGTTATGATTTCAAGCAAACCGCGGTTTGCGGTTTGGGTTGGGTTTTATTTTTTGTAAACCGAAACCGCACCGTAAACCGCAATTTTATATGATTTTTTTTTTTAAAAAAATTTATCTAATTTGATTTTTTTTAAATACACTTGACAAGGTGGCATACAAGTATACAACTGAAAAAAGAAGTTTGAGGTAAAGAAGTTGGACACTTTTGATAAATTATTATTTATGTTTAATTATGAAGTCAACTTCATATTTATTTGGACTCTTTATATTTATTAACAAATTTTTTGTTTACTCTTAAAGATCAAAATTAATGTCGCGGAGGAAAAAATGGTTAAACCGCAAACCAAACCGCACCAAACCGTTTTGCGCGGTTTGGTTTGGGTTGGTTTCGGAAAAAGTGTGGTGCGATTTGGGTTGTGAAAATGTCAAACCGTATATTTGCGGTTTGGGTTGGGTTACATCCCAAACCGCACCAACCCAAACCGCGAACACCCCTACATGGTACTGCTAAGGAGGACGAGGTAGAGGACGCTCAAGATCAGAACAGAATTGGCTGAAGTGCAAAGAATGCATCGCATAGATTTACCAGTAGTGAAAAAAACATTAAACGAAGAAGAAAATTACCAGTATTGAAGGAATAATTGTGGGATTTAACAATGAAACCCATAAATTTAGCAACAATTGGCATCTTAGCCTTTTAGTTTGCACCATGGGCCCTTTCCAGTTCTACTTTCTTTAACCAAAGCAAAATCAAATTACCTTTTAGATATTTTGGGGGAGAAAGTGCTTAAATCCTGTAATTGTTTTACTTTTCTTTGCAGAATTGGATGTCATTCATGAATCATGGCCTGAAATTAAAGAAAACAGAAGCAAATGAGGCATCCATGGAACAGAGTACTTCTCAAAATGTTGACATCAACGAGGCCACGAAGCTTGCTGCTGCTGCAGCAAGGAAAGGTGTAGCCTCTGCATGAAACAGGGGAGAGATTGAGGTTATTGCTAATCTCATGATTTGGTTGTTTTAATCACGCCATCATTTCTATTATTTGTATAGTTGATTATCTTTGTAGGAATCCCTAGATTACATACATTGGTATCGAGTTTCTAATTGCTTTATTTTTCGATTTATGTGTAGAAGTGAGATATCAAGCTAAGCTTCTAACTGTTTTATTTTGCAATCTCGAGTATTTTACTCAGTTTGATTGTTGTTAAAAGTAGAACTAAGATCCTGGGTTCGTGGTTGTTTAATCTGCTATATGTTGTTCTTGTAAGTAGGAAAAGATTTGATATTTTTTATTGGGTGTCATTTTACCAGAATGTAATTGCTCTGTTCCCTTGTCTTATTTTCATCAGTTTAATCTTCATTTAGGAGAGACTGAAAGTACATTAATTTGTTATAGAAAATCAATTTTCACTCAAAAAATAGACCAAGAATATATATAAGATTTACAGGCTATAGAGGCTCCATATCTTTAGCTTAGCTATAATTCCTAGGAATATCAAATTTGTTAAGCCATTAGAAAATAGACCAAGAATACAAGATTTGCCAGTTACGTGTCCGGTTTCAAGTTTTCCTATAATGCATTGCAACTGTATGACGTGCTACATTCTCTCAATTTCTAACGATGTCTAAAGTTTCCAACAATGACCATCACAGAGATGTGTATTGAATAATTCTAATTTACATAAAGTGCCATTATATTAGATGGGTATGTGTGCATTTCCTGGACTTCGGATGTAATTGTTATAATATGTAATGTTCTGGATGAGGGGTGAAAACGATATTATAGATAGAGTTCATGCTATTATTTCTTTTTCCTGTGTGGTAGATGCATGACTTCTTTCATGTTTAATTTTACTTGGCATAGTAGAGAAGATCCCCGATACAGGTTTTATAATGAGCCTATAAATGATTCAGATAAGCTATGTCTTCATGTTTATAACTTTATCTTATTTTCCATTTTTAATACCCTTTTAATATTTGATTGGTTTCTAGCTTTGATTATTTTCTGAGAGTAGTCTAATACTAAAGCAAAAGTGACTATTACACTGACATGGAAAAAAAAATGAACCTGATAACTTGATTTCATGTGGAATTGAAAACATTTTTAAAGTGTTCTCTTGGATTTGGGTTTCTTTTTTGATTCACATGTATGTTAAAAAAAAGATTATGGAATATATCCAGTTCATTGATATTACGTTTCCTTCAGTTGATGTTGTGGGGTATGCTTGCATCTTGTACATTGACAATGATCTAAACAAAAAAGTTGGGGTGTGTAAAAATATAAATAGGTGGAGTTCAGCAGAAGAATGAAAGAGAGAGAAAGAAAAGGATAGCTTTAGGAGACATAGGAAACGTAGCGACTGGTAGAGGAGCCAATGGCATTGCGAAACCGTAGGCCGCTAACCACCCTCTCACTAGGAGTTTTTGCGCTCAGCTTGTAGCTAATGCACAAGCAGCTGCTTAGAAAAACCAGGTATCGTTTTATTATACTAAGCAGTTAATGGCTTAATGCTTTTGTTTTATAATAGTAACTTGGATTCAATTTTTAGTTAATACACATACTAAAAAAATCTCGACTAATTTGCAGAACAAGGAGTACAAGTTGTGGATGTTTATGTTGTTGGGGAAAGGAGAGCAGTAGCAGGAGTCCATATGTACGTAACATGGGTTCAGACTAGATACTTAGGTGGTCAGATGAAGAAAGTCTTCCTTGAGGAATATTTAGCTCTAAAGCTTTGGTTTTCTCAACAAGCTAAGCTCATAGCCTTTGGTGAAATTTCTATCTGTTTATCTTCAACCAACTTAAATGGGCTCATCTTCTATTCTGATGCAATCAGGAATCATTGGTAACAAATGGTTTTGAGTTCTTACGCATCGACAACACGACAAAAGCTTGTGACAGATTCAAGATCGTAAATGTTAGGGCTTTTACCTTCTTTCTTACGAGTAATAATCGAATAGTTACTTATATCCTTGATTATGATGCAGATTTTTTCTGTTCCATAATTGAGGAATCCCAAGAAGATCATGGGGATCCTCTTTTCCTGCTGACATCTCAAGTTGGTGGTCTTGGCTTGACCCTCACGAAGACTGATCGTGTAGTTGTTGTTGATCCAGCATGGAATCCTAGGGAAGTTGCCCACTATTCAGCTGAATAGTGAAATGGGTCACACAAGCATGAAGTTCAGTGTTCATAAGAATGGGCAAATCTCACCCCTTCATCTGTTGTTCCATCTCAGCCACACGTTTCCCTCTACCCTCTTTCTCTGTCTTTGTATTTTGCGTTGTGTCTTTCTTCTCTCTTCTGAGTCTCTGACTCTGTCTCCCTCTTTTGCCAAGGTCTTCCCCATCTTACTCCCTCTCACTCCTTCCTTTTGATCTGTCGACTTTTATGGCTTCCACCAGAAACCCATAAAAGATAAACAGCTAGGGTTCAGATGACGAGAAAACGTCGAATTTCTACCGTCGAAAATGGTGGTGGAGGCGCGTGTTTCAGGTGTGGAAAGGAAGGTCATTAGGCTAGGGGTGGTCGACTTTTTAAGTGGATTGGGGAATTGCTTGCTCCTTACTGCTAATACTGAGGACATAAGGTTTATCTCTCTCTTTCGTTTCGTCGGTTTTGCAGTTAAATTAATTCTTTTGCTTATGCTGTGATTAAGTTTTTGGAGATGAAATTTAAATCAATTTGATTACCTTCCTCATAGGCCAAGTTTAGTAAGTTCAATTACAAATTTGATGCTTTATTGTTTATAATTTGATTGAACTTTGGTTTTAAAGATTGAAACTTTAATGGGTAATTAGTGGGGTATTTCAATAGATAAACAATTCCCGAAACATAAAAAGGATTTCTTACAGAATATCTCACCTTATAGATATACAGTTATGATGTTGTGTCTATTCAAATTGGCATGTTATTATGCTTAGCCTTCTAATTAATCACTTTGCAGTTCATGTATATGTTTAAGAACTTTCAGAGAACCTATCAGTTGAGGGCTGTCTTTGTTCTTACTTCATGTTAGACCTATATTAACACTCACTTGAAGAGCACTTTTTTTTTCATCTTAGTTCTTACTTCATGTTAGCCATCTAATATCAAGAGCAAATTGCAAATTTTTTTATCGCATAACAATTGACAAGAGCTCCGTTGTTCGACTTTCAGGTAATCCCTAGAAGATTATATCAAACCCAAAAATGTGGGGCACAAAGGTCAGGTTACTCTTTTTCATTCTTTCTTTCATTTTACGTTAATTTACGTCTTGGTCAAAATTCTGAATAGTTGTAAATTTTGGGCAAGATTTAGTTGAAATGTAGTAATGTATTGCCAAATTGTGGTTTCTAATCTGGGTCAAAAACTGATTATTTTTGCGACATGCACAAAGGAACAGATCACGTAAACTGCTATGTATTTCTGATTTCTATCTGCTTCTGTTCCCCCATTGGTTTGTTCTCTCTCCAATTTTCAGCTATAGCAATTAACTGAGGAAAATGCATCCTTTTCTGATTTATTTATGTGGTTCACTTATTGTGAAAAGATAAGATTGTCAATTATGAACACGTTATGAAAGCAACCTTCTTTGTGCTGTGTATTTTTACTTCATTGTCTTTGTTTGGCTTCTCTTTCTCCATAATTACTTTCCATGCTAATTATGCCTTCGGGAAAACCTAATATTCTGAGGAATAGATTACAGAAAACAATTTGTATCTTGAAGGTCACAAGATGCTATTTGAAGTTATTTGTTGTTCTTGTTTTAACCTTCTTTTCTGTTTGTTTGTCTTTGTATTTCAAATGTGGGGGAAAAAGTTGGCTTTCCATCAATTGGCTTGTTGTAGGGAGGTCTCGCTTCTAACATGTATGGTAGTCACGTGACAAGAATACCGATTGCAGAAGTTACTCTGATTGAATTAGCTCTACTCTTCCCCCCTCTCTCTATATCCATTCTATTGTTTATTTTTAGGAATAATAATGAACTTGTGTTTTTGCTTTTATTTTTTTGTATTGCTCTAAATGCTGCTTAATGGTTCATTGTCCAAAAAAGTAAGTTAAAGGTGTGTAGATTTTAAAGAAGTTAAAAAACAAGAAAGTGAGTAGATTAGAAAAAGGTGCGAGTATTATTTCGAAGTAGTTAGCTAAAATGCGCACTAAAATCAAATTATACTATGAGTTTTGTTCAATCTTATTGTTATCATGTGTGTTTTATTAACCTTATTTGGAACCGAATCGAAAATAAGTCCAAAAATAAAGTTTATTTGTGCCAAGATATGCAATTCCTTAAATAACTAATCAAAGTTGTTTAAAAAGGAAGAACAAAAATGACACACTCTTTATTCCTAGGCTTGGTTTCAAATCAAAGTGTTTGATGCTTTTTGGTTCAATGTTTATTGATGCCTTCACTTGAATGTGAAGCTCTTTTCAAAATGCCATCTGAACATATTAGTAATTTGTATGCCAAAGTTAACATCTTGAAATTATACATTTGTTCTCGCTTAACAAATGTTCTCATATCGATTTCAAATAACCCATAAATTCTAAGTCTTTATACATTTACATTTACTTGCTAGGCTGTAACCACTATCTTCAGTGAATTGATGGCAACAAGGTTTTATATCGAACTAACACCGACTTCATTAATTTTCAGAAATAGGGTCCTGTAGTGGAAACTTATATCCATCTTCAGGGAGTAAGCAAAGGCTCCATTTCAAAATAACTTCAAAGACATATGGAATACCTAGAAGTCAGTTGCAAGTTCCAGTTTAGATAATAGTTGACATGTATTTTGTTTTGTATAAATAAAGTGTATATGTACCCTAGCTTTTGTGATTTGCACAATACACTTGAAACGAGTGGAAACACTGTTGTTTGAAACCAGTTATAAAACGGTCATCTTGCTAATTAAATCCATACTTTGAATATCGTAATTACGCTATTTTTGGGGTGCCGCGCGTTAATGTTGTCATGTTGTACATATCTAAAACACATCTGCAAACAACATAGCTAAGTTTT